>CATKHK010000192.1:0-21176 GCA_949751835.1 Blepharisma japonicum | reverse complement strand
TCAAAGGAGCAATACGAACAGCTATTTTGGCACTTAAGAGAAAGCCTCGAGATGCATTGCAAAAATGGAAGGACTTTGTAGAAGATTGCAAGAAAAAGAAGACATTAGATGCATTAAATGCTAAGAAACTACAAACTGCCCTTGAAAAAGTTCCACAGAGGACCCTAAGAGATGCTCATAATAGAATTGTTGGAGAAGGAAACAAAGTCGCTGGAGCCCTCAGAAGACTTGAAATTAACTTAAAGAAAAAGCCGAAACAAGCATTTGATAAGTGGAAAGACTATCTCAGAGCTGTCAAAGAAAAGAAACTTATGGACAACGTCAGAACTCAACAGCTTAAAGCAGCAATGAAGAACATTCCTAGAAGAACCTTGAAAGATGCAGCCGAAAGAGTTAAAGGAGAAGGCGATAAAGTTAAAGGAGTTCTAAGAGCAGCACTTTCAGCTATTAAGAAAGCACCAAAACAAGCATTTGATAAATGGAAGGATTATATTAGAGGAACTAAAGATAAAGAATCATTGGTAGCATTAAACGCTAAGAAGTTGCACACAGCCCTCGAAAAGATTCCACAGCGAACTATGCGCGATGCTTATAACCGCATTACAAATGATAGCAATATCGTTAAAAGTGCTATAAGAGGAATTGTGATTGCACTTAATAAGAAATCAAGGGAAGCTTTCGATATTTGGAATAAATTCAACAAAGACTGCAATAAGAAGAATGTTATGGATCAGCTGAGAACTGAAAAATTAAGAAATGCTTTAGTTAATATTCCTAGACGAACACTGAAGGATGCTCACAATAGAATCATTGGTCAAGGCAAAGCAGTTGCTGGAGCTCTCAGAAGACTTCAGATATCAATTAACAAGAAGCCTAAGCAAGCATTTGATAAATGGAAAGATTTCGTGAACGACACTAAAACGAAGAAAGTTTTGGATAACCTGAGATCTGAGAAACTACGAAACACTTTAGCGAAAATACCTTTGCGTACTACAAGAGATGCTTTCGAAAGAGTTATTGGTGGAGGCGACAAAGTTAAAGGTGCTTTAAGACGTCTTATGCTCACTTTACAGAAGAAGACTAAAGCTGCCTTTGATAAGTGGAATAAGTTTAACAGAGATTGCGCAGACAAGAAACTAACTGATAATACTCGCACAGAAAAACTCAGAAATGCTTTAGCAAGAATTCCAATAAGAACTGTTAAAGATGCTGCTGATAGGATCCTTGGAGGAAACAATAAAGTCGCTGGAGCTCTGAGAAGACTTGAAATCTCAATCACCAAGAAACCTAAGCAAGCCTTCAATAAATGGAAAGACTTTGTTCAAGATGTCAAAGAACAGAAACTTGTTGACAATGTCAGAGCTAAAAATCTCAGTGATGTTCTTAGAAAGATCCCATTGAGAACTTCAAAGGACGCTTTTAATAGAATTATTGGCCAAGGAAACAACGTTGCAGGTGCTTTAAGAAGACTTGAAATTTCGCTCCAAAAGAAGCCTAAGCAAGCATTTGATCTCTGGAAAGACTATGTTAAAGCAACTAAAGACAAGAAAGTATTAGATGCTTTGAATGCTCGCAAATTGAATAATGCTTTAGCAAAGATTCCTGTTCGAACACTTAGAAACAGCTTTAATAGCATTGTTGCTACCAAAGACAGACTCATTGCAGCACTCAAAGCTTTAGCTAGAAGAGCTGAAAGGATGCCTAAAGTTGCTTTTGATAAGTTAGCCAAGAATGTAAACAAGGCCAATACCGATGCATTGAAGGAGCAAGCCGATAATTTGAAAGGAGAGCTTAAAGGCCAACAATTGAAGAATGTTCTTAGAAAGATACCAGCTAGAACTTTAAGAGATGCTTATGGAAGAATTGTTCCTGATACCAAGAATGACAAACTTCAAGGAGAAAAACTTAGAAAAGCTCTTGACAAGATTCCTATTCGCACTTTGAGATCTGCATTCAACCCTATTATCCTCGTCAATGCTGATAAGATTAAGTCTGCCTTAAGAAATCTCGCAGTTTTATACTATCAAAAACCAAGAGACTGCTTGAATAAATGGAAACTTGGATGTGAAAAGAAGAAGACTGCTGATTCTAACAAGAAACTCAAAGGAGCCATGCTTAAGAACGCTCTTGAAAAGCCAGTACGAAAACAAGTAAGATCAGGAAGAGATAGGTGCCAGCCAAGCGAAAAAGTCAAGAAGACTCTACAAGTTTTCGCACTTAGAGCAGAAAAGATGCCTAGAGATGCTATTATCAAATGGAAAGCTTTCTTAAATCTTGTGAAGAACGACAACCTTTCAGATGCAGTAAGAGCACAAAAACTAAGATATGCACTTGACAGAATTCCTATCAGAACTCTTAAGGACAACTATGACTATATTCTGCAAAGACATGGAACAAGAGCTTTAGGTATTTTGAGGTTACTGTTCAAGCACTATTTAGAAATGCCTAGTGAAGCTATGAAGAGATGGAAAGACTTTGTTAACAATTGCAAGCAAGGAGACCTTCTTAACGCTGTCAACGCTCAAAAACTTAAAGTTGCTTTAGAAAGAATTCCTGCTAGAACAATCAAAGACGCATATCAAAGAGTCTTAGGAGATGGAGATAAATTCGCTGGAAATGTCAGAAGAATTCTCATTCAGCTTCAAAAGAAACCAAAAGTTGCCTTCAACATCTGGAAACAATACATTCAAGACTGTAAGACAAGAAACTTGTTCGATAATGTCAGATGCCAGAAATTAAAGAACTGTTTGGAAAGGATACCTAAGAGAACAGTCAAAGATGCGACTCAAAGAATTATTGGAGGAGGCGACAAAGTCAAAGGAGCTATCAAGAACGTAATGAATGCAATGATCAGAAAGCCAAGAGATGCTCTTCAGAAGTGGAAAGACTATATTAAAGACTGCCAAACAAAGAAAGCTGTGAATGCTCTCAAAGCTAATAAACTCAAAACTTCCTTAGAAAAGGTTCTACCAAGAACTCTAAGAGATACTCATAATAGGATTGTAGGTCAAGGAAGCAAGATATTAGGAGCTCTTCGCAGAATGGAAATTCAGCTAAAGAATAAGCCACGAAATGCATTTAATAAATGGAAGCAATATATTCAAGACTGCAAGGCAAAAGGACTTCTCGACAACGTAAGAACCCAAAAACTAGTTAACATCGCACTTGCCATTCCTAGAAGGACTTTGAGAGACACATATCAAAGAATAGTTGGAGAAGGTGACAAAGTTTTAGGTGCCCTAAAGAAACTTGATATGGCCTTAAAGAGATCCCCTAAGCAGGCCTTTGACAAATGGGCTAAGTTCGCAAAAGACTGCGGTACAAAGAATATGCTTGACAACTTAAGAACCCAAAAACTCCAAAACGCCTTAGAAAAGATTCCTAAACGAACCATGAAGGACGCAGCTGACCGAATCCTCGGATCTGGCAACAAAATAAGAGGTGCTCTTCGCAGACTTTTCATTCAGCTTCAAAAGAAGCCTAAAGACGCCTTTGAAAAATGGAAAGACTTCGTCCACGACTGTAAGAAGAATGGCTTACTCGACGCGCTCAAAGCTAAAAAGCTACAAGATTTAGTCTTTAAGATTCCACAGAGAACTATCAGAGACGCTTACACAAGAATTGTAGGCCAAGGAAACCAATTAGCAGGAACTTTGAGAAGGCTTGAAATAACCTTAAAGAAATCCACCAAAGGTGCCTTCAGCAAATGGGCAAACTTCTGTAAGGACTGCAACACCAAGAAAATGCTTGACAACTTACGAACTCAGCAGCTTAAGAACGTTTTGCAAAGTATCCCTCGAAGAACCTTAAAAGACGCCGCAGATCGCATCAAAGGAGAAGGTGACAAAGTCAAAGGAGCCATGCGCAGCATCGTTAACAGCCTCAAACGAAAACCTAAAGACGCCTTTGAGAAATGGAAAGCTTATCTTAGTGACATGAAGACTAAAAACGCTTTAGACGCTCTAAATGCTAAGAAGCTTCAAACAGCCCTTGGCAAAGTTCCTCAAAGAATTCTCAGAGACTCCCTCAGCCGTCTTTTAGGAGAAGGCAATAAGTTAGCAGGCGCAATCAGAAGAATGGACATAAACCTTAAGAAGAAGCCAAAAGAAGCCTTCGAGAAGTGGAAGAAATACGTTAGAGACTGCAACGAAAAGAAAATCATGGACAATCTAAAGACTGAGAAGCTTAAACATGCAGTCGACAGAATTCCTCGAAGAACCCTTAAAGATGCAATAGGAAGAGTTATAGGAGAAAGCGATAAGCTGAAAGGAGCTGTAAGGACTATTCTTTCTGCACTGAAGAGATCACCTAAACAAGCTTATGATAAATGGAAAGGATTTGTTCAAGACTGCAAGACTAAGAACTCACTAGATGCATTGAACGCTAAAAAGCTACAGACAGCACTTGAAAAACTGCCTCAGAGAACCATGAGAGATGCATATGGTCGCATTTTGGGCGACAACAGCATTGTTAAAGGCGCTATAAGAAGAATTATGATTTCGCTTAACAAGAAGACTAAAGAAGCCTTTGACCTCTGGGATCAGTTCAATAAACAAGCCAATAAAAAGAACATCTTAGATCAGCTTAGGACTGAAAAACTAAGAAACGCTTTATCCAATATTCCAAGACGTGTCCTTAAGGACGCTCATAACCGTATTTTTGGAGAAGGCAAAGCTGTAGCTGGAGCACTCCGAAGACTTCAAATATCCATCAATAAGAAGCCAAAACAAGCTTTCGATAAATGGAAAGACTTCATCAATGACACTAAGACCAAGAAAGTCCTTGACAACTTAAGATCAGAAAAACTGAGATCAACGCTCGCCAAACTTCCATTAAGGACTGCCAAAGATGCAGTAGAAAGAATCATTGGAGGAGGCGACAAAGTCAAAGGAGCTTTAAGAAGGGTCATGCTGGCACTACAAAAGAAGACTAAGACCGCTTTTGATAAATGGAGAATCTTCACCAAAGACTGCAATGAAAAGAAATCAACTGACAATGCAAGGACTGAAAAACTCAGAAACGCGCTAGCTAAAATCCCTACAAGGACTGTCAAAGATGCAGCAGATAGAATTATTGGAGGAAACAATAAGGTCGCTGGAGCTCTTAGAAGGCTTGAAATTTCCATTACGAAGAAACCGAAGGAAGCTTTTGATAAGTGGAAGAACTACTTGCAAGCTTGTAGAGAAAAGAAATTGATGGACAATGTCAAAGCGACAAGTCTTGAAAATACACTAAAGAAGATTCCTTTGAGAACTGCCAAAGATGCACTTAATAGAGTCTTAGGACAAGGAAATACTGTAGCAGGAGCACTCAGAAGACTTGAAATTTCTCTACAAAAGAAGCCTAAACAAGCATTTGACTTATGGAAGAACTATAATCAAGCTGTCAAAGATAAGAAAGTATTAGACTCTTTGAATGCTACCAAACTTAAAGATTGCTTATCTAAGATCCCAGTCCGCACATTGAGAAACAGCTTTAGCAGCATTGTAACTACTAAGGATAGACTAGTTGCTGCCCTCAAAGCTTTAGCCAGAAGAGCTGACAGGATGCCTAAGCTTGCCTTTGACAAACTCGCTAAAAACGCTCACCAAGGTAAAGCTGATGACTTGACAGGAGAACTCAAAGGTCAACAACTAAAGAATGTCCTCAGGAAAATCCCAGCCAGAACCTTAAGAAATGCTTACCAAAATATATGCCCAGGCCTCATTACTGAGCTTAGAGGAGAAAAACTTAGAGTAGCCCTTAACAAGATCCCAGTCCGCACTTTGAGATCTGCATTTAACCCTATTGTCCTTGACCACTCTGAAAAGGTTAAATCAGTCTTCAGAAACCTCCAAATTCTGTATGATCAAAAGCCTAGAGATGCCTTAAACAAATGGAAGCTAGCTTGCCAAAAGAAAAAGGTAGCGGATTCTGATAAGAAACTCAAAGGAGTCATGCTAAAGAGCGCTCTTGATAAGCCAGTCAGAAAAGCAGTAAGATCTGGTAGAGATAAATGTCAAATCAGTGAAAAGACCAAAGCAGCGCTTAAAGCTTTAGCTTATAGATGCGAAAAACTCCCACAGGATAGCATAAGAAAATGGGCTGAAAATGTGTTAGGCAAAAAAGCAGCTGCTATACAGGAGCGTATGAAGACTGAAAAATTAAGATCAGCACTATTTAGAGTCACACAAAGGGTCCTTAAAGAGTCTGAGTCTAGAATTGTAAGTAAAACAAGTCGCGTCAAGTTTATCCTGGTCAGTCTTGCGTTAAGAGCTCAAAGACGCTCAAGAGAAGCCTTTGACAAGCTGAGATCTAACGTCCACAACTCAATTAAAGACCAAATTAATACCAAACTTGATGGCGAAAAACTCCGCAAGACCTTAGATGCTATCCCAAGACGAATCCTCAAGAACTGCTTATTAAGAATCGTAGGAGGAGGCTCACTTGTAGCAGGTGCCTTAGCTAGATTTAATGAACACCTTAACAAGATCAAGCGTTTCGCAGTCTTTAAATGGAGAGTAGTAAATGACGCTGAAAAACATGTGAACAGGTATAGACTTGTAGCTTTATTATTCGCCAAACTGCAACAAGGCTCCAGATTTAACCTCCGTATGGCCTTCAAGATGTGGACAGATGATAAAATGCAAAGAATTATACAAAGCTTAAGGAAGATCAACTTAATCGCAGAAGACGGCGCTAGAAGAGCTATAGGACACTGGTTCGCTCAGACCATGAAAATCAAAGGAGCACTTCTAGCTAAATATGCCCCTGCTTTGCAAAATCTGTTCAAGCTCAGAGAGAAATGCCTTTCCAGGAATATAAATAATGGCTTTAGGACTTGGCTGAATGTAATAGACAGGAATAAGATTAAGAGAAGAACTGTTTCTAAGGTCATGAGAAACCTTGTAGGACTGCAAAAAGGAGGCATTGAAACACTTAGAGAAAGAGTCTTGAAACTGAAGATGATCAAGAAAGTAAACGGAGCATACTTGATATCAAGAATTATGGAAGCCAAAGCGAAAATCATGATGAGAGGAAGACTTAGCATATGGTCACAGGACGAAAAGATGAGAATTTTGAGACTGAAGAAGAAATATATGCTAAGCATGATCAATTTGACAAGTATTTCTTACCAAACATCAGTGTGGAGATGGAAATATGTGATTACCAGACATGGAGTTGAGCTGCATCCTAAACAAACTCTTATGTGGGAGCGTATATCAAGAGTCGGAAACCAATACCAGAGACGTCTCAAGCAGTTCGCTATGTTTAAGCTTATTCTAACTTATAGAACTGCCCTACCCATACATAACCGCTCATCAGTGCAGCTTGCAGTCAGCTCTTTGTTACGTGCTAGCAATATGTCAAGAGATGGCCGAATGAGCGCAGTAATGCCAAACTTGCGAGAAGGCGTCAATTTCCGAACTCCATCCCCAGAAAGACCTACAACTGCTATGGATACTTCTATATCAATCCCTATAACGACTACAGCTTCACAAGGAAGAAGCAGCATGGAAGAACCAATTTCAGGAAAAATGTCCAAAGAAGAAATCATTGAACTTAGCAAGAATGGAGCAACTGAAGTCATTTGTCTGCAGCTCAGAGAAGTCAGAGTAAGACAGCTTGCTATTGGATTTTCGTCGATTTCTTCTTATAGCAGACAAGTGGGACTGTTCGAAGATGAAAGGACAAGACTTATAGAGTCAATTAATGAGCTGAGATATGATAAGCATAGCTTGCTAGAAGACAATACAGCACTCAGACACCACAATGAAGCTTTAATAGAAAGTTTGGAAGCCACAAATATGAATTTCCATGCCCTTACGCTACAGCTGGATCAGATGAGGCTTGGAAGAATGGTCAGAGTTATATCAAAGATGATTGAGATACCAGTGCTTGAAGCTTTAATTGTGTTGAGACACAACGCTGGAATCTTAAGCCCTTAAATAAGTTAAACTCTTAATTTAAGTCGTTTTCTATAATAAATTAATTAATACTTATAAATGCAGGATATAATAATTAAAAAACAAAAAAGTTAAACTAAAAAGCAATTTGATATTTATTTGTATATAAAAACTAGCATGCGTTACATTTATGTAAAGGATTAAGAAAAAAATTATTTTGCTTAAAAGAATTGAGGATTCTTATTATAATAAATTTTAATGATTATAAAATTGGAATGATTTAATATTAATTTGCCATAAGGGTATAATAATTTTTAAATCAGCAATATATTTCACATTCAAGATTATTTATTAAATTTCATTTTCCCTTATATTTAATTCATCTTTGCTTCAAAAGGCCAATATATAATGTCAAGATGCCCAGCTAATTTGCAAATAACTGTTAAAAATATTTAAATTATTTATCTCTGATATGAAATTAATATATGCTTCTTTGTACAAATTCAGCATGTTTCAAAAACCTAAATAATCTATATTTTTTTTTATGTAATCATACTTATTAGTAAGCTTTAAAATAGGTTTATATAAGCATAGTTATTATAGATATATTATGGCAGCAGCTGTTTTTAATTCGTTGATAAATGCAGCCTTGAACATTGACCGATCGTCTCTTCAGAAGAATGCTGATAGTGAGTCAATTGAAAAGGAGCTTCAAGAGCCAGCTGATTTAAAAAAAGCTTGGGCTTTTCGGCATAGAAATTCCATAACAAACCGAGATGACGAAAATAACCCAAAACCGTATGGTATCTGGAAAATGGGTTCCAGTAGCTTCGGAGAGTACGGACTTGGCCTTCAGCTTCATTTTTTATTTCTAAAGCAGATGATGCTTATATTTTTCATCATCGGAGGTATCAGCATTTGACCAATATACGAAAATTATCAAGGAGACCAAATAACTACATCTGATGGCACAGAAATCACTTATGGCTTGACTATTGCCAATAGGATAGGAATATCCTCAAATGTAACTGATGTGGCTGTTGCTGAAAGCGACCAAAATGATATAGATGACGCATATCGAGACACATGGATAGCTGATGCAATTTATACTGGATTATTTATTATTGCTTTACTACTTTACACTATACAATCAAAAATTTTAATAAGCAAAACAAGTCATAAAATAGCAAGAGTTTCTGACTATTCAGTAGAAGTTAAAGGGCTACCCAGAGATGAAGGAGTAACTCCGCAAGAAGTAAAAGACCATTTTAAAAATTTTGGAAAAATAATTGAGGTCTATCTAGGAAGAAGATATAATGATCTTTTAATTTTTTATCAAGGAAAAGCTATACTCAAAAAAAAAATTTGCAATAGAGAAGCCCTTTTACGTTTTTCTAATAAAGATTTAGAAAAGGATAAAAAATTAAAAGGCTTTAAGCTATGCTTGAAGCAATTTGATGAAAAAATCAAAAAAGAGAAGCTTGTGAAAAAGCACAATGAGCTCCCTATAAAATATGCTTATGTTACCTTTAATTCAAAAAAAGACAAACAAGCTTGTATTAAAGCTTATCAAACAAAATGTTGCTGCAGCTGCTTAAGAAAAAAAAGAAAAGATTTATATTTTAGAAGAACACACCCACTAAAAGTGTTTGCCGCTGAAGAGCCATCTGATATCATCTGGGAAAATCTTGAAATTGGTAAATGCAGTCGCAGATTCAGAACATTTTTAGCTGTCATATTGACCCTTATCCTTTTAATTATTTCTGTATCTCTCATATACGGTGTCAAAAGAGCTCAAAGTGAGCTTCCTAATGATTCAAAATGTGACTCTTTAAAAGTAGATACAGGTGTATCTCTAAAAGAAGCTAAAGAAGAATATACTTCACAAGACGAAACCTATTGCTGGTGCCAAGGTCAGAGCTGGGATGATTTAATTAGTAAATCAGACTATAGCGACTACTGTTCTAGCTATATAGAAACTATCTCTTGGTCATCTGCAGTCAAGTTTTTCAGCTGCTGTGGAATTATTATAGTGAATTTCTTTATAAAAACCCTGCTAATTTTAATTACAAGCTGTGAAAGAACAAGAAGTCGCAGCTCTCAGCAGACTCGCGTTATGCTAAAAGTATTTATCGCAATGACTATAAATACAGCCCTAATCACTTATCTAGTTAATTTAGACGCTGGAGGAGCTGATTTTTCAAATGGGTACATTTTGGAAGGCGAGTATAGTGATTTTTCAAGGTACTGGTATGTAAAAGTAGGGTCAATTTTTGTTATCACAATGTTTATTTGTGTTGGGTCGCCACATCTTATATATTTAATTATTATGTATCCTATAGGGGCATGCAAGAGGAAATGGGGATGGAAAAATTATGCTACGCAGTATGAAATTAATGATGCGTTTTTAGGTCCAGAGTTTATGATTTCAACAAGAACTTCTCAAATTTTGACAATTATGTTTACATGCTATATATACTCTGGAGGAATGCCACTATTAAACTGCATTTGTTTTGCTGCTCTTTTTGTGATTTATTGGACTGATAAATTTTTGCTTTTGAGGCATTATAGGATGCCACCTAAGTATAAAGCTGATCTTTATATACAAGCAATAAGGCTGATGCCAATTTGCATTATTATTCATTGCATAGTGTCGCTGGTCTGCTATGGCTGCCCAGATGTATTCCCTACATCTTTTTATACAAAGTCTTCTGGGTATGTGACATCAACCACTCCTGGCTTTGAAAAAAGGTTAAAGAATGACTCAGGTATTGCCAATATAATTTTAGCAGGTTCAAGCGCCATTTTGCTTCTACTCATATTTTTCATAGATGAGGTCAGCGCTGCTGTGATGCGAAGCAAAAACCGAAAAGAAGAGGAAACCCAAGATCAAAAGACCTTTAAAGAAGTCGAAATGGAAATCCAAAAATCAGGCCTTTCCACTTACAACTTGATGAAAAACCCTAATTATATGCTGATCATAGAAAATATGAATGAATCTGCAGAAATTACTAAAGACCATCCTAATATAAGATCTACAACACCTTATCAAACTCCAAGGGGAGCAGACTTACAAAGGACAGCTGAGGTAAGTGACAATAATAATGGTGAGCCTCGTGAAGAAAGTAAATCACAAACTGATAGGTCAGGTATGACCCCTGAGATTGATAACAATATAAGTGAGCGCAGTGCTGACGATATAGGCTCAGAATCTTCATCTGATGTAGATTTCAATAAAGATGGGCAGTCTATTGTATATACAGATACCCCTGTTTTTAAGTCTCCTAAAAAAAGAAAAAAAGTGGCTATCAGTCCAGACTCTTCAAGTGAAAAGCAGAAAAAGGAAGAAGACTCCAGCTCAGATTCGTCATCAGATAAGTCAGATATTGAGCTGAATAAGAAATCTGGGCCGAAAATTAAGGTGAAAACTCCAAACCCCAGTAATAAGCCACCGAAAAAAAGCAAAAAAGTGGATGTTGATGTAAGCTCAAGTTCTTCCCAAGAGAAAAATTCTATAGAAAATCAAGTAGACAGTGATATGGGCTCAGAGGTTGAGTTTAAAAAGAAAAAGCCACAAATAGTTCCAAAACATAATAGAAAAGCAAGCTTTTCATCATCAAGCAATTTAGTTGAAGATTCAAGTGTTTCTGATATGGAAAAGGAAAAATATGTCCCAGATAAAAAATCAAAGAAAAAGCATCAGCCAACTAGCGAAGAACCAGAAAAAAGTGATAAAAAGCCTCAAAAGAAATTAAAGAAATCACCAAAAAATGAAAAAGCAAAGAAAGTAGAGCCTCCTTCAGAAGAGTCAAGTGTAAGTAAAGAAGAAGTGAATGAAGAAAGCAAGTCAAGTGACTCTGATAAGCCTTATAAAGCTCCAGAGTCAGTGAGCGATGAAGGCAGCCCTGAACATGTGGATGTTAGCTTCAGTGGGGAAGAAAAGCCTAAGAAAAATAAGAAAAGCAGAAGAAAAAGAAGCAGTTCTGATGAAGAATAATAAGAAAATTTTATTATTATTGAAAATAATTGTTTGTTTGATGCTATAGTATCTTATTAATAGTAAAAAATAAGAATATTAAATCAAGGGTTTGCAAGTCAAATATAAAAGACTCAGAAATTGAAAATCTTCAATTTTTAAATATTTTGTAATAGTTTTGCATTTATAATAATTAGCTGGGAGCTTTATATTATAGAATAAAAAGTTTGTGTTTGAGCTGGAACTATGTTTCTGTATTCGCCATCTTAAATTCAATTTAGTTACTTAAAATTCTTAAAATATAAATATTACTTCTATAATTTCTCAGAAAATGCAGGCAAGAATAAATTTTAAACTTTAAAGAATTTATTTGAGCTAGACTCAACAATCTCGCTTTAAGTAATTTTTTTATTTAATATAGCTCCCATATTGCTTTATATTAATTTTCATCAACATTTCTTTATACCAATATAAATTATATGTCCACAAATTTATTATAAATAATAAATAATGGGGTCGCAACAAGCTATATTTGCGTCTGTAGCAACTCTTGTGCTAGGTGCCAATGAAGAAAACTCAAGAGATCTTAATGAAAAAGAAATACTAAAAGAGCTCAAAAAAGAGTCAAACATCGATGAAGCAAAGAAATTTAGGATGAAAAACTCAGTGGTTGATCAGGAAACTGATGAGGGAGACCTGAAACTATATAGCATTTGATCAACTTCTCCAGAAGAGCTTGGTAAATATGGCGTTGGACTTGAGCTTTATTTCCTTTTTTTAAAGCAAATGGCTGTACTATTTTTTATAGTTGCTTTCTTAAGTATTTATCCGGCTTATATCAATTCAACAGGAAATATAATTTCAGATGATGAAAGCCAAAGCGGATCTAGATATACATTAGCAAATCCTTGGTGATTTGAGCCAGAAAAAGATCGATTTTTAGACATTGATATCACAAATACGACTTGTCTTCCGTTTGCAGAGAACAGATGTGGCTGGGAGATTAATAAAAACTGAAAGAGCGAGACTATTGATAATGCTCTCAAAAATTATAAAGAAATTTGGATTATTGACGCTGTTTACTCATGGATCTTTTTAGTCGGAATCATTGTAATTCTTATTATAAATAAAATAAAAATCCATCACAATTCACTTGGGCATTGTAAGGTATCAGATTACTCTATTGAAGTTGCAGGATTTCCAAATGAAAATATTGATAAAGAAGAAATAATAAGTCACTTTAGCAGCTTTGGAGAAATAGTCGACGTTTATTTAGGAAGATCTTATGGAGATCTATTATATTTTTATAAAGAAAGAGCTACGGTTTTAAAAGAAATCAGAACTCAACAAATATTTTTAGGAGATGATTCTGAAATTGAGTCAAATAATAAAAAATTAATTAAGCTTCAAAATAAACTTTCAAAGCTTAATGAAAATATAACTATTTCCAACCTAGATAAATTTAACTATGAGCTCCCTGTGCATAGAGCTTATATTATTTTTAATACTAAAGAATCTAGAGCTAAAGCAATTACAAGATACAGGAAAGGATTTTTTGGCTGAAGACATAATAAGAGTTCAAAATTGAAGTTTCGAGGGAAATATCAATTAAAGGTGTACTCAAGTTCTGAACCATCCGATATTATGTGGGAGAATTTAGAACTAAAACGCTGTGAAAGAAGGTCAAGGATTATTTTATCGGTTACTATTACTATTATTATGATGTGTGTGTCTGTTGGACTCATATTTTTGGTGAGAAGAGGCTCTCAGCATGTATACGATTCCTATAAGTGTTTGGATGAAGTAGATTATAAAAAGAAATCATTAGAAGAGGTATTATATGAAACAAGATGAGATCCACATGGTAAAGAACGATCGTGCTGGTGTAGCCATCAGACTATCAAAGATTGGACTCGAAAACCAGAAATTAGATCAATATGCTTGAATTATGTATATAAGCGACTCTCTTCGGCTGCAATTAACTTTTTTATATGTTTTGGGATTGTGGTTACGAGTTTTATTCTTAGACTTTTTCTTACAACTTTATCAGAATTTGAAAGACGCAAGAGTTATAACCTTAGACAAACTCATACAATGCTGAAAATCTTTGCGGCCATGCTATTTAACACAATTCTTGCTCCAATCCTTGTACATTTAAGATATGTAGATGGAGATTATGCTGATGAACTTGTTGAAGCTCAATTTCGTGATTTTTCTAAAGCGTGATATTTAAGGGTTGGGTCAATGTTTTTTATAATGATGTGTATAAACATAATATCTCCTCATTTCCTTTTCAATTTTTTAGTAATATATCTAAGAGGTTTATGAAAAAGAGCAGTCGGCTATAAGTTTTATAAATCACAATATCAAATACATAACGCATTTATTGGGCCAATATTTGTGCTAGCGACGAGAATATCTATGATATTGACAGTTATTTTTACATGTTTTATTTTTTCAGGAGGTATACCTTTGCTGAATGTTATTGGGTTTTTGGCTTTATTTACGATTTATTGGACTGATAAATTTTTGATTCTCAGGCATTATAGAAAGCCTCCTCAGTATAGTCATCATATATATAGTAGCGCTATGAAAGCAATGCCTCTTTGCGTGTTCTTCCATTCTTGTGTTTCTCTTTATGCTTATGGATGTCCAAATGTTTTTCCTAAAGGCTTTATTAAAAAGACTGCAATTTATCCTACACCTAAAAAAATAGTTGAATATTTTGCATATGAAGAAAGTAACCTTGGAGCCCGAGCTGCTATGGATCATGGAATTGTGTTTTTAATACTAGCAACTATAAGTTTTATAGTATTTTTATTATTTTCATTTTCTGAAAAAATAACAAAAGAGTGCAAAAGAAAGTTACTATTAAAAAGCCATAAAGAAACCAAAAAATTTAACGAAATTGAAAAAGAAATGAAAAAATATACACTGACACGGTATGATTTAGAACTTAATCCTAATTATGTGCATTTAATTGATTCGATGAATCAAGATGTAGAGGAAGGAATTATCGTGCTGAGAAGAATGAAAACTTATGAAAAGCTGAATAAATCTGAAAATAAATAATTGAGATTAGACATAAACTTGAGAAAATAAAAGCACTGAAATATCTTAAATATCATTAATTTTCATCCTAATCTTTCTCTCCATTTAAATCTGCCATCTATACATTTAAACTTTGAGCATGAGTTGGCTTCTTTAGAAGCTGTCGTAAAACGCAAGTTAATTAGGGAGGTTTTCATCTCTCCAAGCCCAGAGCTAGACAAAAAATCTGGTTTCTCTGTAATTTCAAGCTTAGCCCCTTCACTTGTCTAATTAACAAATTCTGCTCTTCTTAGAGATTCTCATTCTTTCTTAAACAGGGAATCCCCCTGCTCCATCTCGGGTACCAATTGGCTTGGATACCACTGCCAAAATAAGTTTCAAGCAACTGCCAATAGGATTAGGCCATAAATAGCTATTTGTGCTTACATGCTTTAGGGTCACTAATATTGTTAGGGTCAACAACTTCCGACTCCAAAACCTTTTCCATGCAATGCATATGCAATCGCCTCTTAGTGGGATATCAAATACAATTTTATATATACCTGATTTTATATTTAAATTTTTTAATTAATTAAAAGTATTTTATCAATATTATTTCTATCTAGATTATCTTGAGCTTCTAAATCATGCTTATAAAAGACTGAATTTAATGAAAATCATTGCTTGATATTTCAGTCCTTTTTTCAAAATAAGGATCTGTAGCAAGTTAGCAAGAAAGAGAGTGAAGTACAGTAATTAATTAAATTAGAAAGCATATATTCACCCAGAAAAATAATAAAATAAGGGATTTTATTGTAATATGATTTTGCTTAAAATTATAGATTAAATTGATTTTTACAATAGAATGTTTGAAATTAAATTTTAAAATTCAACCAAAATGAATCTGTACTTTGAGAATAGGTATGGCTCACCTGACTTCTCTTCTGAGCCTCTGACATTTCATCAAAATAAGTAGGAAAAAGAAAAATAAAATTCATTATTATGGATTTGTATTTTGACAGTTTTATCCAACTAAAAACATCAGGAGGTGCGAGAAGAAGGGGAATAAAGAGCAATTTATAATCCTCCCGCAGTCTAGCATAAAAATAATTAAACCCAGGAAAAAATTTTTTCCTTTAGTTTCAGGAATTAAGATTTCTATAAAGAAAAGAGAATGAAAAATAAAATTCCGTAGAAAAACAAGAGCTCAAAGGACTGTATGTAAAGATTTGAAGATACATATCGCCAAAAAATCAGAAATCAAGCATAAATTGATAATCATTTAGAAGAGTTAAATATCTGTAAAGATAAAGAAACGAAGAAAGCGATTGAGCTAAATCTTATAAAATGCAATATGTATAAAGGATTTATCCATAGAATGCAGAATCTAGTTTAATTTTTAAGAAAAACTACCAATAAATTAAAAGTAGAAGCAATTTTAGGAGAGAGTGGTCATGGTCATTAAAATTTATTTAGAAATCGATATATAAGAAATGATAATTGAGTAATCAGCATATTATAAGTTAAATAACAAATATATAGAATTAAATGCTTTCAATAAATATTTCGATAAACTTAAAATATTTTTATCTTATTTTATAATAATTTAAGTTTTGCTTCGCATATAAATTTGAATTTCTCTTAAAAAATCCAATAATACTCTTATTTAGCTCAACTTTACAAAATACAATTAAAATAAAATATTCTATAATTTTACAGAAATTAAAGGGCATTTATAATTTTTTTAAACTTATGATATCAAAGTCTCTCAGCTTGATAAACCTTATATATATGAAAATCTAATTTTTCTAGTAAATCTATTTTATTGTAATAATAATGGGGTCACAGCAAGCTATATTTGCCTCTGTAGCGACTTTAGTTTTAGGCGCTAGTGAAGATGATTCAAGAGATATATCGGAAGAAGAGATACTAAAAGAGCTTAAAAACGAGCCAAGCCTAGAAGAAGCTAAAAAATTCAGGATTAAAAACGCATTAGTCAAGCAAGAGGTGGATGGGTCAGATCCAAAGCTATATAGCATTTGATCAACTTCTCCAGAGAATCTTGGAAAATATGGTGTTGGGCTTCAGATGTATTTTCGATTTATCAAACAGATGGCAATTTTATTTTTTATAATAGCTTGCTTAAGTATCTATCCTGCTTACACTAATTCAACAGGTAGCATTATTGGAGATGGTGAAAGCCAAAGTGGGTCTAGGTACACATTAGCAAATCCTTATTGGTTTGAAAGAGATAAAGATGAATTTTTAGATACTCAAATATCAGAGAATGATACCCAATATTTTCCCTGGAAGAATAATACTGAAAAAGAAGAATGAAGAAAGGATACTCTTGACCGAGCTAACGAAAATTATAAAGAAATTTGAATCATTGACGCTTTTTATACAGCAATTTTTCTTATAGGAATAATCATTATCCT
This sequence comes from Blepharisma japonicum, assembly GCA_949751835.1. Classification (NCBI taxonomy): domain Eukaryota; phylum Ciliophora; class Heterotrichea; order Heterotrichida; family Blepharismidae; genus Blepharisma; species Blepharisma japonicum. The sequence goes on along the minus strand of CATKHK010000192.1, from coordinate 3,846 downwards.
TATTACCAATAAAATAAAAATTCATGATGTTACATCTGGAGAAAATAGAGTTTCGGATTACTCTATTGAAGTTGCTGGATTTCCAAAAGAAAATATTGATAAAGAAGAAATAATAAATCACTTTAGTTGCTTTGGAGAAATAGTCGACGTTTATTTAGGCAGATCTTATGGAGACCTATTATATTTTTATAAAGAAAGAGCTACGGTTTTAAAAGAAATCAGAACTCAACAAATATTTTTAGGGGACGATTTTGAAATTGACTCAAATAATAAAAAATTAATTAAGCTTCAAAATAAACTTTCAAAGCTTAATGAAAATATAACAATTTCAGACAATAAAATGTTTCATAATGAGCTTCCTGTGCATAGAGCTTATATTATTTTTAATACTAAAGAATCTAGAGCTAGAGCATTTACAAGATATAGAAAAGGATTTTTTGGCTGGAGACATAATAAGAGTTCGAGATTGAAATTTCGAGGAAAATATCAATTAAAGGTGTATCCAGGTTCTGAGCCATCAGATATTATGTGGGAAAACCTAGAAATAAAGCGCCTTGAAAAAAGATCAAGAATTATTTTATCAGTTACTATTACTATTATCATGATTTGTGTATCTGTTGCCTTAATATTTCTAATGAGACGTGGGTCTAAGAATGTGCTTGACTCTTATAAGTGTTTAGACCATAATAAAGAAAAATTAGGGAAAGAGCCTTTACATCAAATTATAGAAGAAACCAATTCAGACCCTAATAGTAGTAAAAGAGCCTGCTGGTGCAGCTTGCAATCTGCAGATGATTGAGCTAAAAAACCAAAAATTAGATCAATATGCAAGAATTACGTGTATTTGCGGCTATCATCAGCTGCAATTAACTTTGTTATCTGCTTTAGCATTGTGATTACTAATTTTATGCTGAGACTTCTTCTCACCATTTTATCAGATTTTGAAAGACGCAAAAGTTACAATCTTAAACAAACCCACACAATGCTCAAAATCTTTGTAGCAATGCTATTTAACACCATTCTGGCTCCAATTTTAGTCCATATTAAATATACAGATGAAAAAAATGTTGATGAGCTAGTTGAAGGCAATTTTAGTGATTTTTCGAAATGGTGGTATTTAAGGGTTGGCTCAATGTTTTTTATTATGATGTGCATTAACATTGTTTCACCTCATTTTATTTTTAACTTTTTGGTGTCTTATATGAGAGGATTATGAAATCGAATTAATAGTAATAAGCTGTATAAGACGCAGTATGAAATGCATAATGCGTTTATTGGTCCTGTGTTTTTGATAGCTGCTAGAACTTCTATGATTTTAACAGTAATTTTTACTTGTTTTATTTTTTCAGGAGGGGTTCCACTGCTCAATATAATTGGATTTTTAGCTTTATTTGTGATATATTGGACTGATAAATTTTTAATCCTTAGGCATTATAGAAAACCTCCACCATATAGTCATCATATCTACAGTAGTGCTATTAAAGCAATGCCGCTTTGTGTATTCTTTCATTCTTGTGTTTCTCTTTATGCTTATGGATGCCCAAACATTTTCCCTAAAGGGTTTGTAGACAGAACAAAAAGGTTTGAGAACGAAAATGATACATTTATTTATGTAAATTATCTGGATTATAAAATTCAAGATCTTGAAGATAGAATAGTTATGGACCATGGTATTGTGTTTTTAATAATAGCCATTATAAGTTTTATTATATTTTTGCTATTTGAATTCTCTGAAAAAATAACAAGAGAGATCAAGAGGAAACTTCTGCTTAAAGATCATCCAGAAACAAAGAAGTTTAGTGAGATTGAAGACGAAATGAAAGATTATACATTAACACGATATGATTTAGAACTGAACCCAAATTATTCGTATTTAATTCACTCAATGAATCAAGATGTAGAAGAAGCAAGATGTGTAATAGAAAGAATGAGAACTTTTGAGCAGCTCAGAGCATCTGAAAATGGAGCTACATTTTTACCAGATGAATCTCAACGATTCATTGATACAGTAGATTTTATCAATACAAGACCTGCAGAATTAAATGAGTCTATTCCTGCTGGTTCCTCACACCCAGCATCTCACTCTCCTACTATTCAGTCTAAGCCAACATCCATAAATTTAAATTTTGAGCAATGTATTGACTCAAATGATAGAGATGCGACAACCACAAGTCCAACTAGAAGAGCTCCTAATTTTGAAGTGCAAAACACTTCCCTTATATCTTATTCATCTGATAATTCTGAAGATTCTAGTCGTAGAATGTACGAGTAATTGATTATAACTAAAATTCAATTGCGTGCATAATTATAAAACATCATTCATATAATTTCGATAATCTCTATTCTTTAGGCTTTCAAAGTTTTATGGAAATTTTCTTATGATTAATTAAATTTGATAAAGCTTCGGAATAATTTTTTTCTCAGCTTATCTTTTTTGGTGCTTTTATTAAATTAAATCATAAATTGTTATAATTCAAGTATATTTTTTCTAAAGATAATACATATTTATTTAGAAAATTTGTTATGCTAATAAAATAATGATGCTTCATAAAGACATCTTTAGAAAATTTCATGAAAAATAAACAAACTGCCAGTGAAAGTCTCTCACTATAATATGATTTTGCTTAAATATTATAAATTAAATTGATTTTTACTGTCGAATATTTGAAATTAGATTTTAAAATTCAACCAAAAATGAATCTGCACTTTGAGAATAGGTATGGCTCACCTGATTTCTCTCCTCAAGCCTCTGACAGTTCATCAAAATGAAACAGGAAAAAGAAAAATAAAAATTCATTATTATGGATTTGTATTTTGACAGTTTTATCAGAAGTATAAGCATCAGGAGGTGCAAGAAGAATGGGGAATAAAGAGCAAGTTATAATCTTCTCGCAGGGTAGTATAAAATAATCAAACCCCAGAATAAAATTTCTTACTTTAGTTTCAGGAATTAAGATTTCTATATCAAGAAAAGAGAATGAAAAATAAAATTCCATAGGAAGCAAGAGCTCAAATGACTGTTTATAAAGATTTGAAGATGCATATCACCAAAAAATGAGAAATCAAGCATAAAGGATTTATCCATAGAATGCAGAACCTAGTTTAATTTTGAAGAAAACCTACAAATAAATTAAAAGTAAAAGCAATTTTAGGAGAGAGTGGTCATGATCATTAAAATTTATTTAGAAATCGATATATAAGCAATGATAATTGAGAGTAATCAGCATATTATAAGTTAAATAACAAATATATAAAATTAAATGTTTTCAATAAATATTTCGATATACTTAAAATATTTTTATCTTATTTTATAATAATTTAGGTTTTGCTTCGCATATAAATTTTGAATTTCTTTAAAAAATCCAATAATAGTCTTATTTGGCTCAACTTTACAAAATAAAATTTTAATAAATATTCTATAATTTTACAGAAATTAAAGGGCATTTATAATTTTTTTAAACTTATGATTTCGAAAGTCTCTCAACTTGAAAAACCTTATATATATGAAAATCTAATTTTTCTAGTAAATCTATTTTATTGTAATAATAATGGGATCGCAGCAAGCTATATTTGCCTCTGTAGCGACTCTAGTTTTAGGTGCTAGCGAAGATGATTCAAGAGATATAGGGGAAGATGAGATACTAAAAGAGCTTAAAAATGAGCCAAACCTAGAAGAAGCTAAAAAATTCAGGATTAAAAACGCATTAGTCAAGCAACAAGCGGATGGGTCAGATCCAAAGCTATATAGCATTTGATCAACTTCTCCAGAGAATCTTGGAAAATATGGTGTTGGGCTTCAGATGTATTTTCGATTTATCAAACAGATGGCAATTTTATTTTTTATAA
>CATKHK010000191.1:0-21326 GCA_949751835.1 Blepharisma japonicum | reverse complement strand
CCTAACACCCTAACACCCTAACACCCTAACACCCTAACACCCTAACACCCTAATTCAGTCTGTAGCACTGTTGCAATTTTTAACTTTTTCTTTTATAATTATTTTCATTAATAACAATCTTTTTTTTTTAGCTTAGGTAGCTATTTATTGTTTTTAATCTTTTATTTCTTTATTAAAGGTATCATTATAGTTCTTTCTCAGACCTAAATTTTCATTTTTCAAACCAGATTTGCGAAAACACTGATATTTTGGCAGATTGGTTACTTAAATTTTGAATCTGTTATTTTCTCTTTCTAAGGCTAAATTGGAGGTCTCTAAATTTCTATATATTATTTGAATGACTTCATTTTTGATTCAAACTATCGTAATTAATTTGATTTCTAAGCAGGTGTTCCACATTTTTAGATTTTATATAACTTTTTTTCAATTCTGTGCATCTATTATTAAGCTCTATTACACAAATTCAATCATCTTTCATAGTGGATTCTTGAGTGCTTAAAATTACTTTTTCCTCCAATTTCTGTTTTAACTCATTAATTCTTCTTGATACTTTTTCTTCATTGCAAGACCTTGCCCAGTTATTTGACTTTGATAAATTTAGCAACAACAAAAAAGTATTCTAATACAAAACATTGGGACACTTGAAAAAAAACTTATCTAAAGTATCTTTAGTAATAAAACATTTATTGCAAGAGTATATTCATAACCTTGAAGAGCCATATATCAGAAAAAAATGCAGATTTACGGTCAGAAATAGGTGATATACAGCATTATCAGAAAGTTATTCCAATTGATTCCCTGTTCTTAATTAAAAGGATGAGTGTGATGAACTAGATAATTATGCAGAAACAATTGTGAAATCTATTATAAGGATTAACTATCCTTAACATTTATTTCAAAAGCATTAAAAATTACTTTTAACTAAAAATTTTATAATTACTCTAATTTAATCAATCTCTTTTCATTCAAATCAAACTTGAAGTACTTTATATTTGGGTTTAAATATATTATCGCTCCAATGTATATACTTCCTTTGTTATATGAGCAATACACTTGTCCAGCATATTCGATTTTTGAGTTTGCTATTATTCTTTTCCACTTCGTGTCACTTCCAATTTCACTTTCATAGATTGATCCATTATAGCATTCAATCAAATACAGTCTTTCTGCATTTATCAGGATCTTTCTTTTACCTTCTGCAAACTCATAAGGAATTGTCGAAAAAGAGCCAATATCAATTGAGTATAGCCAAAGATTTCTATTTTTTGCTCCAGAAATCAGAATATTCTCATTAAATATTATACTATTGCAAAGTAAATCAGCTTTTGGCAATGGAGTTAAATGAATTCATCGATTTTGATCCAAATCAAATCTACTAGATAGAGTTAAATGATTCCCATTAGACCCTCCAAAGCAATAGACGCTGTTGTTGAAATAGATACATGATGAAAGACGGCAAGGAGTTCCAGATGGTAGCGCTTCGACTCTACCATTCACATCAAATAGCAATGTAATTCCAGAAACTGGATCTATCTTACCAAAACAGAATAACTTGCCATTTGGAAGTTGAGTTATGCAAGTGCCTCAGTCTAATGGCTCTGAAGTCTGCAAGATTTTGATATCTTTGGTTTCAGTTTCAGTGTTATAAATACAGAATTCAGTTCTGTTATCATCATACTTTTTAAGATTATAAAGAGATGTGTTTTGTTGGTAAGCATTAAGATAATCTTGGTAAGCTTGCACTAGCAGTGAGTCATAAAGTCTAGAATTGTTATTGTACGCTAATCAAGTTGCCCTGAAATCTATCTCTAATTCTTGATTATTTGGTCTACTCAAGAACTCAACTGTTTTATGTCTTAAGGTATTAATATTCATAAGATTTAATTGGCTTTCTATTTTTTCGAGTTTACTGTTGATATCACTAGTAATGGAGTTAATTTTAGAATTAAGTAGCCATGCTTCACATTCAATCTCTTTTTTGAATCTTATTAAATTTTGAAATTTTTTTAAACTCTCACTGTACTCATTTGCTTTTAAAGAAATCGAATCCTCAATGTTTGCTACCTTAATCCTAGCTGAATTTATAGTTTTATTATTTGCTTCAATACTGCTTTCTTTATTGGAGAGCATCGTATCAAGAAATTCTTGAAATCCCTTATTAACGAAAGATGCAATTAAATTTTCTAAGTCTTTACCGTATATATGAAACAACTTTGCAGCATTATATCATTGCTTTCCGGCTAAGATTATTGATTTTACTTTGTTTAAAGCTTCTTCAGGCTGTAAAGTCAATAACTCTGAAATTGAGTCTCGGTTTGACTTTAACGATTTTTTAGCTTTGCAAATTTCTAAAACCAAATTTCCTACATTAGCTGAAAAAGTATCTAAATTTCTAGTGTATTGTCTTAAATCTTCTTCTAAATTAGCTCTACGCTGATTAAAGGAATCTATAATTAACTTCTTAAGCTTCCTATACTTTGAATCTTCTTTCATAAGAAATCTAAGAACAGCTTGTTTTGTCTCTTCATTAGGCTCTTCAAAAATAGAGTCAAATGTATGATTCCTGTCAGCAATTTTCTTTTTAATATGCCTTCTGATATGCAGCTCACAGAAGAAAGACTCAGGAGAGGTGCATTTGCATGCATACTCAACTTCATTTTTGCAGTCTGGCTCGAAGCACTTCTTTTGATTCATCTACTATTATTAAAATATCTGATTTATATGAAAATATATACATTAATCTTTTTTTTTTAGACAACCCTAAACAGAGAAATATTCAATAAATAATTTGCATTCTAATGATAAAGAATTTATGAATAACTGATTAGGCTTGAACTTGCATTAACATAAAATGAGCACTCCAAGGATTAATAATGGCAAGCATTCATTTGGAAAATTTTAGGCTATCAAAATACTTATATTGGCTACCTGATGATTTGCTTTATAGATTTTCATAGAAAAAAATCTGTATCAATTTTGTCTTTCCTTAGCTAGACATGGCCATATATCTGCTCAAAAAAATTATATGCTGCCATCCTCATATTTACACTTTATCATAAATCATGCTCGTTTAGCGTCCACTAGAAAGTATAGACTTGGTAGCAGTCACCTATTTAGACCACTTTAGATGTTTGTAAATTTCATTCAGCAAATAAATGACCACTCTGAGTTAATCCCAATAATAGAAGTTTAGGCCTTTACAACTCTCCTTTAAACACAGTAAGTTTATATGGGTCCTCAGACGCCTAGAGGCACCAGCCTTTCCGCCACCTGGAAATTAATTCTCCAAGATTATTACTCTCATCCTGTGCATCAGATCTCTATAATCTTGATTCTCCCAACATGATGGCGGCAATTTTGGCAAGGTGCTCCAAGAATATTTAGGTGAATAGGCTTACAATTGGGGCTGTTTTAAATTGGAAATTGCTCTCACCTGCAAACTCTATCTAAGTCTGGATGATATAAAAAGAGTTTGAGGGTTATAGAGCAGTCATAAGTGGATTTCTACGATTATCAGATAGAGGTTCTTTCAGATTTTTCATCTCATTAGGTGATGAATGGTGTTAAAATCGATTTTTCAACTGTTTGGGCGCTTAATTTTCATTTCATCCTCTTTTAATCTTGTTTCAATTATATCCAAAACCATAAACTCAATCCTCTTTCTACTTTAAATTAAAATGATCACTAAATTTCTCTCAAAATCCATATTATTTTATTTAAATATTTCTAATAAATTTCTGTTTATGTAAAAATAGACGTGCTGATAAGAGGAAACCAAATAAAATGCATTTCTTTGGCTTTTTAAATAGATTCTTGCCATTTTACTGCCTTGCTGAAGAGTTTTTATTGCATGATTCAATGATTAGTGCAAAATTTAAATATTTTTCATATTCTAATTTTTCGTCTGAGTTCTTAAAATCTTAAATCAAATTCATTGTGCCAGTAGCAGTTGCAAAATAAAATCAATACCCATGAAATAATATATCATTCACTTGGATATGGGTATTTAGATAATAATTTAATTTGTTTTATAAAAATTTAATAGCAATAGTAATAAATATAAAAATTAATTATATATATTTACTATGATTAAAACAAGCATCTATTAAATAAAAATTTCTAAAACACATGGCAATTTATCTTGGAAAGACTTTTTCTTTTGAAGGTTTTTGTGCCTAAGTTTAGCGCAAAATGAGAATTATCTGTTTGCAAATTATTGGCTAATATTTTACTTTCTCTCAGAAATATCAAATCATTATTATATGTCCATGACATCATATTTAGCAAAGAATCTTCCCACATTGAAACCCCAATACTATTCCAAATGTAAGGATTCCTATATCCGCTTTCATAAATATACCCACGACTTTCTACATAATAAGCATTCGCTTTTCCTGACGCAAGCATTATAGTCCCAAATCCAGGTGCAAGTCGTTTGTAGAATAACTGTTTGCATATAAATCGTATAAATAGATGTCACAATAGGAAAGTCCAACCAATATTTTCTCTTCAAAATAAATGGGAAAGTCGCTAGTCTTGCTAATTTATGCCTATTTAAGTCATATCTCCATAGGCTTGAGCCATGCTCATTTCCAATATTAGAGCAATAAACATAAACAGAATTCTCTCAATACTTAACTCACCATCTTTTTATTTCAGCAAAGATTAAAGTTTAACATCAATTTCTCTTGGCTATTAAGTTACTTCGAGATCAATTTTCTAGGCTCTTCTAGCAAGCTCATCAATGGCAGCAACACATTTATTCCGAATTCATTACGAAATAGTAGAGTTTTTCTTTTGGGTTCATATGGATGCTCTAAAGTTTTTAAAATCTCAGCTATTTTGGATTTTACTTGTTGAATCTGATTTTATGGCATTTTAATTAAAAATTATAATAAATGCTTTCTCTTTACATTATCTATAATACTTCTTATGATTTTCCCTAAAAATTTAAGAAAAAGGGGGTTTGAAAGTTTTTGATTCCATCATTCTCCAATCTCAATATTCTTAAGCTCTTCACTGCTCAAAGCTTGATGGAGTTCTCTTGATGCTTCCTCAATTCTTTTTTTGTCAGAAGAATCAACAGCTAAGATTAGCTCATCACTTTAAATAATGGTGCCTTCATAGGGGCATAATTTAAAGAATTCATTTAACATAATTTAAAGAATTCATTATAAATAATTTAAAGAATTCGTTTAGCCAATATAAAATTAAAAGATAGGGTTTCAGTTTAATTTACTGCCTCATAAGATGGCTTATAATCATTTTTAATAGTTCTCATTCTTTCAACATTATTGCGAATTACTTGATATAAAGTCCTCGAAAAAATTGCAGCTGAGGAGCAAAGCTGAACGCCTATAGTAATGGCGATAATAATGACTATAGCACTCTCTGTCTCTGATATAATTTCCTGGCTTCCATTAAACAAATATACTGATGTCAAGCTCATTACAATAAGAACTAATGCTTCAGTGAGTAAATTACTGATTTGCAATATTGAATCTTTATAGGGCCAATAAAACAATAAATGCATAGTTGTTATTAAGGAAAGTACAATATTTATAGTAACCTCTGTTTCTGGATAATTTCTTAGATAAACTAAATTGATTATATAGATTAATCTTCTTGCAAAAAATATAAAATAATATTGTATTGTTCAAAATCCTTTATCTGTTCGGAATTCATAAAAAAATGTGCCAAATAAGGAATTAAAAGATTTTTCATACAAAAGGATTCTATATTTATTTTTATAAGATAACCAAAAAAATAGAGGTGGGGTACAAACTAAAAGCAGATAAGTAAGGAGACATAATATAATATTGAGAATCTGTGTAGAGTTATTTAAACCGAATGAAATAAGCCCAATACTAGCAGCAGCGCCTAATTCAAGATAGCATTGAACTCAAAACCTTAGATAAAACGAATACTTATAAGATCTCAATCTCTTAACAAATTTTTTGCCAAGCCATCTATATGAGCATTGAGAAAGTAATAAAACTATTGGATATGCAAATATAGAAACCAAAACAAGTGTAAAATCATTCCCTTGATTTATTAGTATCAGATTAGTGTCATATCCAGAGTTTTTTGCTTGCGAATAAGGGATATTTCCTTCATTTTCTCTTATAAAATATATAAAAGCATTTGGAAACATGCTAAACGAATTCAATTTATTCAAAAATGTAACCAATTTACTTGATAATGGAATCCCAGATAATGTCAAATAGCTAAGAATCTGTAACGTATTTATCAAACTTCACAGAGAGCTTGGACTAGGATTGATAACTGATAAAGCTGCTGCTATAGAAATTGTACTTTGAGATATAGCTTTAGACTGAGTGGAAACTCCTTCAATAGCTGGCGTGTATGGTGCTGGATCATAATTATAAAGAGAAACAAAGTATTCAGATGAATTTAAAATTCCATTTGAAACTGATCTTAATTTAATCAAATCCAAAAATTCAAGCTTCGCCAATGTGCCACTGGAAATTATTTTTTCGAAAATTAAAGTAATATAGTAGCATGTGCCATTTATCTGTTCAATTTTTCATGAAAGGTCTTGATTTTTTATTGAAATAATAAAATCATAGGTTTCAAGATTATTTATAAGACTTTCTGAGAAAGTGAGATATAAAGAATCATCATTTAAAACTGTCAGCGTTGCTGTGAAATGTACTAGGGTACAAGCAAATACACCATTGTATCCAAGATTGCAATTACACAAGCCATTTGTTATACTTGCATTTTCTACACAAGCTGTGCATTCTATCAATGATTCACAAGAAACGCATAGACTCGGACAAGGGTAAAAATGTCCATCAAGGCCTCTAAATCCTCCAGGCTTGATAGGAATGCATGTGCTATTATCGGATGTATCTAACACAAAATCTAGATCACATATGCAAGAGTCAGGATTGGTTGCGTTTTCTATGCAACTCACGCACCCTGTAGAGTAATCTGTGCAAACTTCACATAATAAATCATTGCAAAGTGAGCAGGTCGATCTCCAGTCTCTGCAGCTTTTTTGGCATTTAATGCTACATATATGGCAAGAATTATAGCTTGGACCACTTCAATATTCATTAATTTTGCAATTTGGAATGCATATTTCACTGGAAGGACAGATACCGCAGCTTTCAGTGCAGGTTGTAGTTGATAGTCTATTTATAGGTTCAATTGCATTGAATATTTGAATACTATAAATAAAGCCTTTGAAAAAATTATATAACGAATCTGAGGAAGCTTGGGAACCAATAAATATTGCAGTTTTAGACTCTCTATCTTTAAAGTAACCGTAAGTTGCAGTCCCTGCTATATCAGCTATACCATTTGCATAGCAAGATATCACACTATTCATATCATTTACAATCTCTATTGTAAATGCTATATGGCTTCATTCAAATTTATTTAGCTGCGTTTGGCAGGTATATAAAATTGGAGATGAATTTATTATCAAAAATAGTGCTGCTCTGCTGTTTGTTAAATAAACTGCCCAAATTGCTGATGAGTCAGAAATATCATGCTTTGACATAATTGCTGAAAATGAAGTTTCAAGGTTTAATCATAAAGAAATTGTAAAAATAGGTGAAATTAGTAGCTTTGGAGAAGTATAATTCGAATATTCAGGCATTCTTAAAACTGATGACATTCCATTGAAATAAAACCCCCTTAAATAAGCAGGGATTGGGTCCTCGTTTTCATAATCTGGATAAAACTGGTAAGTTGAGCCAGTTATGACTGGGATTGAGCTTGCTTTGTCATAAATAACTCCCTCCAGTGTATTAAACTCAAGATCAAAAATCTTTTCTTGAACTTGTATACATTTGCTTCCAGATGAATAATGCCCTAAAGGACAACTTGATAAGCAAATTCCTGAGAAGATATAGAGTCCATCAGCACAAACTGAGCAGTTTAAATAGCTTGATGAGCATTCCTTGCAAGAAGCATCGCAGGCATCGCAGCTTTCATTATCAATATTTCAATAAAACCCAATATTACACTTACAGCTTGAGCCAACTAAGCTTGCATTTGGTTTACAGGTAATGCATGCACTTGTATAGTCATCGCATATTTCACAAATGACGTCTTGGCAAAGATTGCAATTTTTATCACTCCTTACACAACCAGAACTCAAGCATCCATCTGAGCAAGAAATGCAGCTATTGCTATTAAGATAGCTATTTATTAGGCAACTATCCAGACAATTATTAGAATTGCCAATAGGACATAATGAGCACCCATTGCAAGATGCTTGGACCAAGGCTGGAGTGTCTAAAGTATTATAAATTCTGAAGTCTCATAGAAATCCATTGAAAAAGGAATTAAAATGTGTTGAATCAAAATGGCATGCTCCAATTGTGATCAAAAATGAATTTTCTAAATCTTCTAGTCAGCTAGCACCTAAATCACTTGAAGTATCGCTGTACGAGTTTACTGTAAAACTAATTGTTTGCTGAGGAGTAGAGCTTATTCCAGAAACAGCTGATATAAATGTTCATTGTGTAAGCGTCATTTGCATTGATGAAGCTGAACTTGTATAAGCTATTGTTGAGGAATCTTCAAGAGTCATTGAAAGTAATGGGTATTTATTTATTAGTTCAAGGCTGACATATTTTATAAATGCTCCATTATCAATTTGTTTGCAAAAAATAGCTCCTGTTCCAGATATCGGCTTTATTCAGGTTGCAATAATAAATTGGGGAGAAAAAGTAAGCAAAGGTGATGAAGTTCCAAAATAAGGGGGGAATGCCATATAAGAAGTTCCAGTAAAATAATATCCCCTGTGTGCAGCTGCAATTGGATCAGTCGCATCGTAATTTGGATAAAAGCAATTATCTTTGCCTGTTAGAATTTGAATGCTACTCTGTAGATCGACAACAAAATTTTTTATTTGATGTGGCCTCAAATTAACTACAAAGCCATTACCACTTGAATTTATTTCGCAAATATTATTAACTGCAGTGTAGCCTGTTGGACAAAATAATGTGCAGAGAGATTGAATCTTGAAATGCCCTGAAATGCATGAGGTGCATTGATTATAAAAAGGTCCAATACAATCTGAGCATAGATGATAACAGTCTGAGCATATGCTTTTTATTGAGTCTTGAGTATATCCTGCTGGACATTGAAGCACACATTCATTGTTATATAGGAACCACCCTGAGAAACATGATGTACATTGAGTATTAAGCGTGCCTAAACAGCTAGCACAGCCTGAGTAGCATGCCCAAATGCAAGAAAATCCATCAGCTGATGGAATGTAGTTAGCATTGCACCCGCAAACTCCTCCGGCGAGAAGACTGGCATTTGCTACACAATCAGTGCATTCTCCAGAATTAAAAGATTTGCAGATGCTACAAAGATTATCATAGCAAATATTGCAAGAATTAAATCTTCGACACCCAAACAGGCAAGCACTGCAAGTGCTACATACTGTTCCAGTGTAATATTGATTTATATTACAATTTCATAAACAGCTATACCCCATTCCAGCTCCACATAAATTATTAATTTCTGAAAAATCATTAATTGCTGTATTTCAAATAGTTATCCAATATAAAAACCCTGAAAATAAAGAGTTAAATGAACTTTTTCCTAGAATAAGCATAGAACTAGTAGTATCTCGGAATATTTTATTATCAAAAACTGCTGGAGTGCTTGGAGCATTATTGATATAACTTATAATAGTGGATCCACCATTTTGATAATTTATTGAAATTGATAAAAAATTCCATCCAGTAAAGCTATTTGACGGTGTAGCAATTAAACTAATTTCTTGTAATGGATTTTGTAAATTAATTGATATTTGGCCGTCACTACTTATAGTAAAGCTATTTTGCTTTTCCAATATGTCCCCAGCATTTTCTACAAGAATTCACAGTCCCAAAGAAAAACTAGAAAACAAATATAAAGATGCCGAGCTTTTTAAGAATTTTCCATTTGAAAAGTAGAGTCCTCTGGAAACAGCTGGGATTGGATCATCAGCGTCAGGATTATTAAAAAAATAATAGGTGCTTGAATTAAAGCCTACATCGAAAATTCCATAATTTCCTTGAAAAGTATCATATAAAGCGACATCAACTATTTGAAATGAAGGGTTTTCTCAGCCTGAATTACTGAATCCAGTTGGAAACTGGTGCAAACACACAGTTTCTACTAAAGTTTCTGTAGCTATGCAGGCAATGCACTCAAAATAAAAGCTTCCAGCACAGTTTCTGCAAAGACGGTCGCATATTTCACAAGTTTCTGATGATTGAATTCATATTGAATTAGAGTTGCAAGCACAGTTTCCATTATTTAATGAAGCATTTGCAATGCAAGAGCTGCAATCTCCATCAAATTCATTACAGGCTAGACACTCCTTTTGCTTGCATAATCTGCAAGTGAATGTGGACCTACAGCCATATAAACTACAGCTTGCTGAGCAAGTATTGCAGCTAGATGAATAAAATGTTCCAAAATCGCAAGAATCAGGGCATAATTTTTCTGATGGACAGCTTATGCATCCATTCAAGCATCCAGATATTATTCATTCACTTAGAGCATGTGAATTATCATTATATATCTTTAGACTTCACAGAAATCCAGTAAATGAATCATTAAGGCTTTGCTTTCCTATAATAGCCTGCCCTTGGCTAATAAATGGCTGTTTGTGAGTACTTGATAAGCTTGATATTGAATTTCCATCTAATATGTAGTAGACTAAAGTGTACGCATTTATAATATTTCCATAAAACACTATATTATGTCAAGCGCTGAATAAATTTTCTGTTTCAGAAATTGTTATTGTTGATGCATCTTGTAATGCTATGTTGAATGCCATACATCCATTTAAATCAACTGAAATACCCATAATTAAAGTAGATCCATAGAATTGTGATATTACAGCTCCAAAAGAAATTGGCTTTGCCCATATAGTTATTGTATACCACGGACTTATAATAAGATTTGTAGCTGAAGTCATGTATTTTCCTGAAGAAAAATAATAGCCTCTATTTATTGAAGGAATAGGATCAGATGAGTCAAAATTAGGATAAGGATCTGGAGATGAGCCTACTGTAAAAATATCCACTGAATCCAAATAAATTAAATTTTGTAAAGCTAATGAAATTATAGGAGCTGCAGAAAGATTTGTACACTGATTTAAAGAGGTATCTTGTGTGTAGCCTGTTGGACATGAGAGAAAACATTGATTATTAAGCAGGAAATAATTCGCTTTGCAAGCTGTGCATTGATTGTATACTAAATATCCGGTGCAACTTGCACATCCAATTGTGCAGGCTCATATGCATGAAATTCCATCTGCTGAAACAACATAATTTGAATCGCAAGCACATATTCCTGCTGTAAGGGTAGAATGAGAAGTACAGCTAACGCAATCATCTGAATCAAACCCATTACAAACTGCGCATAATTGATCATAGCAAATATTGCAATTCTGGCTTCTTCTGCATCCTAAACTGCACGAGCTGCAACTACTACAAGAAGATCCTGCATAATAATTATTTATATCACATGTTCACAAGCAACTTTTGCCTAACCCTTCTCCACACAAATTATTCACTTGTGAAGAAAAATCAGAATTCGGAACATTTCATAATGTAAACCAATAAATAAACCCTTGAAAATTAGCAGTTGTATTTTTTCCAATATACAATGCTTTCGATATTTGATCTCGGAATATTTTGCTATCAGCAGTAACAGGTGTCGTTATAATATTATTTAAATAAACTGTGATAGTGGTTGTTGTAATGTACGAAAAAACTGTAAATGATATATAATTTCAACCAGAAAGAGATGGGATAGCTGGAGATGTGGCTGAAGTTGCAGATCGATATTGATCTTCTAGTCAAATGGTTAATTGCCCATTAGATGATAAAGTCAGATAAGTTTCCTTATATATGATATCTCCATTTGTAATGGCATATACTCAAACCCCCATCGAAAAGCTATGTGAAAGATAGACCTCCACACTTGAATATAAATATTGGCCAGAAGAAAAATAAAGTCCTCTATTCAACGCAGGAGAGGGATCAATAGATTCAGGCGAATTAAAAAAATTATAAGAGTCTGCGCTTGAGCCTGTTATAAAAATCCCATAGTTTCCTGCAAAATCTCCATAAAAAATTTGGTCAACTACAGGGGTTGTCACATTTTAGCAATGAGGTGAAGTAAAGCCATACGGACATTCAAATATGCAGAAAATTCCTACCGCAAAATTGCAAGTTTCACATAAAAATCATCAAGCGTCAGAACAAGATTGGCAACTTTGTAGCGAGCTGTTATAATATGCATCTGTGTTACAATAGCAAATGCCATTTTCTAAGTACGCATTAGGTATACATGCTAAGCAAGGCCCCATGAAATCTTCACATGATAAGCAGATGCTTTGCTTGCATAGACTGCAAGTTGAGCCATTTACACAGCCACTAGTGCAAGTTGGCAAACAGTTTCCGCAGCCACTATTTGGATATGAATTTATTAAGCAGTCGCTAAGGCAAACTAAATTGCTAGGACACCTAGAGCATGATCCATTGCATCCAGCATTAGCATAGTCCAATCCATAACTAAATGAGTCTGGATATATAATAATTCTATCAATAAATCCATTGAAACCATTACTCATCGACGAATCGCTTCCTATATAAAGCAATCCAGAGCTTGTGTCTTTTATATAAGAAAGCTGAGCAAAAACCGTGCTAGCTGAAAAGCCATTGATATATAAATTAAGTGTAGTTGATCCATAAGTATTTAGATTTGATATTTGTGAAACGTCAGACATTAAGTTCGCAGTCAATGCAAGAAAATTCCATGAGTTAAGCACACTTTGAGTAGAGCTAGAATCCAACCAAACTGTGGTTCAATAACTGTAAAATGTGATATTGAAATAAGCTTGGCCTGAAGCTTTTATTTTCATTTGCAATATGTAATCAGTGTTATATTTGGCAAGAAGATAACCCCCTCCAAGCGCTTTAATTCATAATGAAATTGTAAAACTATTCCCAAACATAAATGGCGTTGATACTGAGCTGTTGCCAGAAAAATAGTATCCACGCTTTATAGCAGGCATAGGATCGTTAGAATCATAGTCAGGGTATTTGTTTGTGTTGTTATTTCCTATTGTGAGCGATCCAATAGTGTCAAGCTTAATCAGACTGTAGAAATCTACAGAAAATAGAGTCGAAGCTGTGAGATCGCAGGTACTTGTAGAAGGGTTCATAGCATAGCCAGTAGGGCATTGTAAATAGCAAATGCCGTTGTTTAAATAATATCCTGAAATGCATAATGCACAAGAATTATAATTCAAGCTTAAGCATTTCCTACAGCCAATAGGGCATGCCCAGCAAAGATAATTAAAAGTTGCAAGGTAGCCATCATTGCAAGAGCATGTTTGGGAAGGAGCGCCTGCAGCATTGGCTACGCAGACAGAGCATGATCCTGGGCTAAAATTAGTGCATGAAGCGCACAGAGGATCATCACATTGATTGCAAAGAATATTTCTAAGACAGCCAGATAGAGAACTATCGCAAGTAGTACAGCTTGTAGCATCATTATATAAAGCAGAAGTATAGGGAGTTAGGCATGAACTATTAAGTCCAGCTCCACAAATTTTATCGTTAATTCATGAAGAAAAATCACTAACTAGCGTGAGTCATAATTGCAATGAATAAATATACCCTGTAAAGCAGTTATAATAAGCATTAATTCTAAGGTAACTTATCCAAAGTGGCCTGTATATTACGTCAATGTTAGTTACAGTAGATACTGGATTTCCATTCACATACACTTTTATGATAGCACTATCGAATCCATAACTCATAGTAAATGATAAATAATATCACGCATCATTCGGTACTGTTGCTGCAGATAATGAATATTTAAACTTACCCGCCCATCTATTATTAAGTTGATACAATAAAGAACCGTCAGTAGAAAACACAAAATCATAGTTATACATCGTCCCGTAATAAGTTATTAAGTTGCCATGAACTAACGCATTAACCCAGGCTCCAACTGAAATATCATGGTTCAAGTAAATAATGTCAGTCTGCAAGTATATAGCTTCGTTTATAAATAATCCTCTCTGAACTGGAGTCACCGCATCATTGCTATCAAGAGTCTTAAAAAAGTTATAGCGATTTGTATCCATTTTATTTTGGAATAATCCATAATTTAACTGTAGTCCTGATTTAAATCATTGGTTGATTATTGGAGTAAATACAGGAGAGCAGCCAGCACCAAACCCATATGGGCAGCTGAGCAAGCAAATCGATCCAACAAGATAAGTCCCAGTAATACACTCTGAACACTCATAAAGAGTAGTGCCAAGGCATTTTTTGCAGTATCTGTCACATCATTCGCAGGCAAGGTTACTTGGGTACCAAAAATACGAATCGATGCAAACACATCCTCCATTTCCGTCTGGTATTGCATTGGAAACACATGAAGTGCATGGACCCAAAAATGATAGGCAGCTATTGCATGCTGGCATTCGGCACAGTCCACATGATATGCCATTTCTGCAGCCTCTTGCACATCCACTAAGGCAATTCATACAAGTTGAAGTAGAAGTGTCTAAATACGTAAGGAATAAACACATCGGAAATACTATTCCATTAGGACATGGAGAGCCTCCACATCCCGCTATATTTCAATCAACACTATATTGAGCATCGTCATTATATGCTGAAAAACTCCATAAAAATCCTACAAAACCTCCCGATGAGCTTCCGATATACATGCTTCCTGAATCTTTTAAATATGCTAAATTTGATGATGTTGATAGGGCTGAGAGAACATTATTAGCGTATATAATCAAGCTAGTTTTACCCAAAGAGACAAACCCAACTATCGATAAATATTGTCAATTATTTAGCAGTGAAGAAGTCCCTAATATACTAATTGTGGAAGCATCAGATAAAGTTAATGAAGCTGATGGTATACCGGTCCCTGTAATTAAGATTGAAATGCAATTTGGCGTGGAAGCCTTTCTGAATAGAGTACCTCCAGATGTTGGGTATATCCAAAAATTCAAAGATAAAAATGGTGACATATATTTTCCTGGACTTGTCAAATAGCTCGAGGATTTGAAATAATATCCTCTATTATAAGAAGGAATAGGGTCATTGGCATCATAGCTTGGGTACAAATTATTGCTAAGTGAGCCAACTTGAAAGCCAGAAATTGTATCCAGAAGGATAATTTCATTGAAGGTTAATTCTACCACCAGGTCTGTTATTTGGACGCATTTATTTAGTGAGCTGTCTTGAGAATACTCTGATGGGCAAGAAGGCATGCATATGCCTCTAAGCAGATATGTTCCTGATGTGCAGATAGTGCATGAATAATAGCCTGCCCCAGAGCATGTGGAGCAAGAAGTATCACATTGGCTGCATATAGATAGCCCAGCTGGCTTATAATATCCTGCATTACATTCACATGGGTTTCCAGATGCATTTGTTATGCATTGACTACAGCTTCCACTGCTAAAGGAGCTACAAGTTTGGCATAAATTATCATCGCAGATACTACAATTTCCATTTAAAACACATCCAAGTGTGCATTCTTCATCGCATGCATTACAGGCTGATCCTCAAAATAAAAATCCGCAGTTCCACAAGCAGTTTATCCCATTCCCAGCTCCGCACCCTCCATCTTCCATTTCTCTAGAAAAATCAATAATAACCCCTCCCCATAGCTTAAAATAACTGACAAACCCATTATAATTATCAGAAAAACTCTTTCCAATAAATAATTGATCATTGCTAGAAGGCCTGAATAAATAATTGCTTAATGAATTTGGTGCGGAAGGAGAATTATTGGAATATACAATAAGTGTTGTTTGTTTATTGGAAAAATTAACTGAAAAAGAGAGATAATTTCAAATCGAAGCTGCTATAGAGGCTGTGTTAGATAAATTGGCAGTCGCTATATTATCTCACGATACTAATGCCAAATTAACTGAACCTGCTGATGAAATTTTAAGGTTTCCATATGAGTTTCCCAAAATATCTCCAGATTCAGGCTTGATTCATAAGGAGATTGTAAATGTGTGAGAAAGATCAATAGCACCTGCTAAATATTTCCCAGATGAAAAATAGAGACCCCGATTTTGAGATGGCACAGGATCTATAGTTTCTGGTGAATTAAAAAATTGATAGCTTGAAACGTCAGTGCCAGTTATAAAAATCCCATAGCTACCTGAAAAAGGCACATTAAAATCAGTTGAATCCAAGAGTCCATCATTTATAGCACAGTTTCCAAAACCATAAGGGCAAGAATTTAAGCAGACTCCATTAATTAAAAATTTTCCAACTTTGCAAATGTTGCAGCTCCAAGTTTGACTACAGCTATCACATAAAGCATCACAACATCCTGGAACTAATCCAGTGTTGCAGCTTGTGCACATTGACATTTCATATCCATTGCAAGCTATGCAATCCAAGCTTTTACATATTAAACAATTCTCACTTCTAACACACCATGGCCAACTTTGACAAGATTCACATAATCTGCAGCTTGAGCCATCCCATCAATTAGAATTTAAGCAGACTGGAGGACTAATTGTAGGAAAATAAATCGTATTATCACTATTAACTTGGATTCAATAAATAAAGCCTTGAAAAGAATTTGTTGAGTCTCCTATCACTCAATCGTAGCTCCCATTAGGGAAATTTGCTTCTTTGCCTGAAATAGTAAGTAATGTTGGAGCGCTATTTATAATAATTTGTAAATCAATTGAATTATAAGTTGTTTGAATATATTGAAAAGTCACCGATTCTCAAGTATTGCTTAATCTAAGTCCTTGAATAGATACTAAATAATTATTCCCAGAATCGAGTTGATTTTTCAATAATAAACTCATATAATAATTGCCAGATAAAGTTTCGATTTTAATATATTCTAAAACTCCAATTTTAGCACAAAAAATAATGCCAGTAGAAGAAATAGGGAAAATTCAAATATTCATCGTAAATAGATAACTAGGGATATAATTATTAGAATTTTCTACACTGGAAGTGTCTGCAAAATAAAATCCTCTATCTAAAGTAGGGAGCGGAGTATTTTGGCTTGAATCATCAAACTGAAGATTGGAAGGGGTTGAAAAACTACCAATTGTTTTTGTAGTAAGGTCTTTCTGAGTTGTAAAGTCAATAATAAATATTTGGCCAAATGGGGATGAACAGGATGGGATTGGGATTGAGGAAGATACTGAGTTAGTTGGGCAAGTTTCCACACAGAGTAAATTCCCTATCAGACTGTAGCCAGTTGAGCAGAGAGTGCAGGAAGCTGCACAAGAAAAAGGATCACAAAATAAGCAGCATTGAGATACCGCCAAAGCTAGGAGAGAGACTATAAAGAAATAAACCTTCATCCTCATTAAATTATATTTTAGAAAATTAAAAAATATCTTATCAAATGAAGCTCCATTTATTCAACAGTCTTTAGGAATATTATAAAATTTTTGATGTAAAATTATTTATGATCTATCTTAAATTTTAAGAGCTTGGACTTGCGCTTTTCTGAGAGAAGAGCCTTTCCATAAAAAGTTGTTTGATAGCAACCCAGAATGTATTAGCTTCTTACAAAAGTGCAATTAGCTCTAAATCGATTTTTCTCATGGCCTTAAGCGAATTTTTTAGTATTTTTAATTTTCTTATTAAAATAATGTTTTCAATATAGAATTTCAGATATAAAGAGAAATTAGAAGTAAAAATTGCACTTAATTCTAATTATAAATTATAATCTTTTATTTATTTGCAAGCTCTACTTGGTATCGTAATTTCATCATTTTTAGACGCGGTAGCACATTTATATCCTGATAGTTTTTTTAATTAAAAAAGAGGATGAAAATTTCATACCTCCTTTCTTGCAGATACAAATTGATTTGTTTTTTAGCATATTATAGAATATTAAGGGAAATGGAAATTGGATACAGAGCAAGGTTATACTGAATTGGAATTCGTAGGTTCTGTTAAGATTACATTGGAAATTGCTTTACATGCTCAATCGAATTTCATAGGCACGTAAAGCATAATGTTAAAATCCAAATTAAGTCTAGCAAACCTTTGGTAAGAATTCAAATAGATTTATTCAAACTTACTGAAGAGTTAAGCGATGCGTATAGATTTAATTATGTTTTATATATGATTGATCATTTCTCGAAAAATGCTATAGCACATACTTTGAAAGCAAAATCAGCTGAAGAAGTAATAAGCAGTCTAGAAATCATAATAAATTCATGACCTAAATTACTTTCAATCATTCAAAGTGATAATGGAGATGAATTTTGCAATTGTTTAGTTGGAGATTTTTGAAATAGATATGCTATTAAACACATTACCAGCTTACCTTACATTCCAGGAGCTCAAGGTACTGTAGAGAATCACAACAAATATCTTCATCGCCACTTATATTACAGTTGAGGGGATAGCTTAAATAAAGACAACTAAAGCATACATGCTTCAATCTTTTCTTTTTATTCAGCATTATAATTGCAGCAGGAAGCATACTATAGCTGGCTTGTACCAGCTATTGTTTTCTTTTCATTAGATGAAAATATTTATTTGTCTGTTATGGAGAATGCTGAAAAGAAAAGAAAGAATACTGTTGAGTCAATAAATAATGCTTTTCACATAGGCGATAAAGTAATTATTCATGATAAATTAGTGAAAAAAGATTGTGACTTAAGTTAGGGAATAAGCTCAACCTCAAATAAGAGTCTCTGGCAAATAGCCTTTGAAAACTATTAATGATGCTTAATAAAAGTTTGTATTGCTTGCAGATTCTATAATTTCATTCTTTAAGCTTATAAAGACATATAAAATAAACTTAGGCTTTCTCTTCATCTTTTTTTAACTTTTATCTACAATCTAAGAAATACTTCTTTTCCCCTTTTGTTCAGAAAATAATTCTGAATATTTAACTCAAAAATAGTTCTTCATTAAATTCAGAAAAACTAATTAAATTTTAGTCCTTTTGCTCAGCTGAAATATTTTTAATTCCCAAGAAAAAATTTAATTTTGCTTTTTCACAATAATATTCAGGATTGTGAATACGGTCTTTAAACATTATCGCCTATGTTCAAATGACTAAATAATTGATTCAAAATGCGCCAAAGTAGTTTTTTTTTAATAATTCTGAAAATTGAGGATCAACTCTTATTAGAGGTTTTATTTATCCTATGTAATTAAATTTTGATTATATAAAATAAAATATAAAATTAATAAAATTTTATCTCAATATGAAATACTCTTTGATTATAATGGGAAAACTTACATAGAGGATTTTAATGCATATTATAAGCTTATAATTTTTAAAATACATTTTCTAAGTTCAATTTCATTAAATTTGCCTTTGGATCGTAATTAATAATAAATGCTGCCGCAGAGTGTCTGAATATGAGTTTAGACCATTAAGTAGCAAGACTAAAATAAATTCTTTGTCTTTTATTGAATTTAGTGAGCAAGAAAGTCTAATATGATTATTTCAATTTCAAAAATTCTTCAATTCTTAATCAGTTCATTCAATATAAATGGATAGCCTAGCTCTTTCTGAACCACTCCTTAATGAAGAGCAAGATTATTCAAAGCTAATTAACCTGCAAAATCATATGACTACGCTACCATCTCAAGTTTATCAAGAAAATAAGACTGATCCAGAACTTTTATCGCTTAAGCAAGCCATTATAGACGTTTCAGCTCAGTTTGATAAAAAATTACCTCGTTCTTTTAATCTCCCTTTCACTGTCCAAGAAATAGTACCACTTTTAGATGGAATTCATTATTTAGCATCTACAAAAGAAGGCACAGTTCTTTACTTGAACCCTTCAGCTCATAGCTTTGATGAAAAAAAAATATCAACTGATGCATTTTCATTAGTTTTATTAGAAAGCGAAAGTATTGCATATTTTTCGAGAGCAAACGAGATATTAACTATTAAAATCCCTTCACTGGAATTAAACAAGTTTTGGTCTTTTGATGAAGGAAAGCATATAATTAGCTTTAAAAAAAAATTGGACCAAAAAAGTTTATTAGTCCATTTTAGTGATGAAATTTTATTATTCCATTTATCAGATCCCAATAAAACAAAATCTTTATTCACAGGCGATTTTTTGAATTTTTCTATATCAAGCAAAGGCCAAATCGCTCTTATTTCTTCAAACGGCCAATTAATAGCTTTATCAAGCGATAATGAAAAGATCGGTGAAACATCGATAGACATAGAGAGTTTAAAACTCGAGTATTCTTCTAAAGGATCCATAATTATAATTGGTTATGAGTCTCAAATACTCATTTTCAAGGCTAGTAATTTAGAAAAAATTCAAAAGATTAATATTACTAAAAACAAACTAGGAATTTTCACTATTACTAATGACGAAAATTTCATTATATTCCCAGACAAAGAAAATTTGCAGTTCTACGATTTAAAAAACTTTCAAATTAGGGAAACCATTAACATTGACGATTTTCCAATCTTATTCATTGGCCTCAATATAAATAATAAGCATATATATGTAAGTGGATCCAATAGCAAATTTTATACACTTTTATATCCTATCTTCGATTCACATAAAGCCATAGAAGCTGAGCGTGCTGAGCCTTTAGACGAATCTACAGTCTTAATTAGAAATGGTGAGCATTTTCAGACATGAAATTTTTTGACAGATGAAATCACTGACGTTGCCACTATGAAAGTGGATTATTTTGACGTCCAAAATAATGAAAACTTTTTTGTTAAATCAGGGGAAACAATGTCAAAAGTCCATATCCCAACCAGAAGCATTTCTACTGTATTTTTAGATAAAAATTTATATGAGCCAATGTATGACTGGTGCTTTAGCCCTGATGGGAAATTTATTGTTACTGGAAGCGCAAAACGGCTATTTTTGTGGGATTTAGAATCCATGACTATAATAAAAGAATTTAAAGGCCACGATTCTATGACGAGGAATATATGCTACTTATCTAAATCCAACGCATTGGCAGGGATTGCTGAAAATAGTACAACAAGAATTTGGGATTTGGACACCACAAAAGAAATTGCAATTATTTATGAAAATGATGAAACTTATACGATGAATGCAACTCATAATGAAGAGATTATCATAGTAA
Source organism: Blepharisma japonicum (assembly GCA_949751835.1). Lineage (NCBI taxonomy): Eukaryota > Ciliophora > Heterotrichea > Heterotrichida > Blepharismidae > Blepharisma > Blepharisma japonicum. The sequence goes on along the minus strand of CATKHK010000191.1, from coordinate 213 downwards.
TTACTATGAATGGCTCTATTAATTTCTGGAACTGAAGAAAGAGTATTAAGATACACTCCTTAAAAAGTAGTACTCCAGCTATAGGGCGAGTTATAATAACAAAAGATGATAAATTTATGATAGGCTATTCTAGTGACGGAAGAGTTCTGTTTATTAGCTTGGAGACGTTCAATCAATTGTTTTCTTATAAATATGAGGCAATGTATAATATGA
>CATKHK010000190.1:0-21521 GCA_949751835.1 Blepharisma japonicum | reverse complement strand
GCCAACGGTGATAATACATCTTGCGCAGTAACATGCGGTGACTCTAACTGCAAAACTTGCACCACCGCAACCACTTGTGATACTTGTAAGGATGGATATTATTATGACACCTCTAGTTCCACTTGCAAAGTATGCGGAGTGCAAAACTGCAAAACTTGTGACAACACCCCAGCAACAAAATGTGACACTTGTAAGGAAGGCTACACTGCCAACGGTGATAATACATCTTGCGCAGTAACATGCGAAGTTGCGAACTGTCTAATTTGCTTGAATGGCTCAAGTACAGACTGTGACACTTGCAATGATGGATATTCTGTGTCTACAGATAAAAAATCATGTACATGCAGCGAGGGCTATTTTTATGATACTTCTCTATCAACAACTACTTGCCAAGCATGTCATACTACATGTAGAACTTGCTCAAGTGGTGGTAGCTCACAATGCGATACTTGCAAAGACTCATCAAATATGATCAATTCTGGACCTCCAGGTACTTGTACTTGCATTACTGGATACTTTGATTCTAGTACTTCTCAATGCGTACCAAACTGCGATTCAACATGCAGCACATGCTCTGGGAGCATTACTAATTGTGAAGATTGCAAAGATACAACTCATATGACTCAATCAAGCAAGCCAGGACAATGCAAATGCGAAGATGGCTATTATTGGGATGCTTCAATATCGACTACTACTTGTCAAGTTTGCGATTCCACTTGCTCTACTTGCTCTGGATCAGGCAGTTCAAAATGCGATACTTGCAAAGACTCAAAAAATATGAACCTTTCATCAGGAACTTGCACATGTAAAGACGGGTTTACCTGGAGTTCTACATCATTATTATGCCAGTGCTCAATCGCTAATTGTTTAACGTGCTCAACAACCACATATGGAAACTGTGAAACATGTCAATCTGGATTTAAACTAGATTCTACATCAAAATCTTGTGTGTGCTCAATTACTGACTGTAAGACTTGCTCAACAACTACTTATGGAACCTGCCAAGAATGTTATTCCGGATTTAGCTTGGATACAACATCAAAATCTTGCACATGCTCATTAGCCAACTGCGACACATGCTCTACTACAAGTTATGGAAAATGTGATAAATGCAAAACAAACGCTGACTTAAAGGATGGGGCCTGCACTTGCTCATCTAATTACTATCAAGACACAAGCAGCTGCACAGCATGCACAAATTATTGTTTAACTTGCACCACTGATACAAAATGCTCGACATGCGTTGCTGGTGCATCTAAAAATGCTACTGATAGCACATGCTCATGTGATAGTGGCTATTATCCTTCAGGTGGAAAATGCACTCAGTGTCCAACATCATGCTCTAAGTGTACTTCAGCTACTGCTTGCACAGCTTGCAAAGCCAATGCATCAACATCCAATGGTCTTTGCGCTTGCAATTCTGGATTTTATTTGAACTCTACAAATGACTGTATAGCAACATGCAACAACCTTTGTACTGCATGTGATGCAAATGATAGTAAGAAGTGCTCTGGATGTATTACTAATGCTGAGCTAACTGGAACAACTTGCGCATGCACTGCTAATTCAGCATATGATTCTACTTCGAAAACATGTATTTGCAACTCTGGCTATACTTTATCAAATAGCAAATGCGTTGTTTGCAAGAAATATCTTGCACCTTCTGATGTAGTGAGTGCAGCTTATAGTACATCATATACATCTATCACTATAACATTTAAGGTTGCAGTAGATATCACAGTTGATCCGACATGCTCCAAGACACTAACTTATGACTCTTATCAAAAAATGGGAAGTGGCCCGGTTTGCTCTTGGACTGATTCAAAGAACTTGAAAATTTCCTTAGGCTCAGGATTCACAATAAGAAGCGGCACTATTGATTTGGATGGCACCTATATTCTTAAGGATACCAAAGATACATGCACAACCAACTATCAAGCTTTAAGTACTTCAGTAACTATGGGAACCAACATAAGCCCGACAGCCAAGCTATCAGGACCAAGCTCTATTTCCCTTGGATGTGGTTCTGATGCACTTTCGTATTCAGCTGATAAGTCTTCAGGATCATTTGGAGGCAATCTTACTTATACATGGAGTGCTACAATGTCTCCTGCTCTTTCAAGTTTGACTAGTTATATTGCATCTACATCAACATCATCATCAACTGTTTCAATTGATAGGAGCAAGCTAAGCTCAGTAACTTCTAGCGCAACTTTGACAGTAACTGTAACAGTCAAGAACTGGTTGAGTGATACGACAAGCTCAGCATCAGTGATAACATCGATTTCTCCTCAGCTGTCATTGTCTGTTTCGTTCGACTCAGGAAGTGAAATTTCAATGAAAGCTTCTGAAAGCAAAGATGTTAAAGCTAAAGTGACATCTGTTTGTGGAGGATCAACAAGTGCAATTTCTTGGAAATGGTCTTATGATTCAACCCCTGATAATAGTAAAGCATCTACTCTTGCTGCAAGTACTACATCTCAAAAATTGTCAATCTCAAAGAACATGTTTACTGCTGGTGGTCCTTATTCTTTTACAGCAACTGCTTCTCAAGACAATGGTGGCACAACAGTTACTGGGAGTGCTAAAGTATCGATTACAGTTACATCATCTCCTTTATATATTGAGCTATCAAAAGGTAGTGGACAAATTTCATCATCAAAAGACTATACCATTAATGCTAATAAGGCTAAAGATCCAGATGATTCTACAACATCTCTTACTTATGCTTGGACATGTGCTAATCATGAAGACGGATCCGCATGCACTGGCGCAGATAGTGCAGCCTTGCTAAGCGGTGAAACAAAGAGTGAACTCACTATTCCTTCTGCAAGAATAGTAAAGGGTGCGAACTGGGATATAACTTGCACAATATCAAAAGATACGAGAACTGCAAGCTTAACTGTCACTATTACAGTCCTCAATGTTGCTACAGCTAGTTCAATTGAAATCCCAGCAATTGCTACAAAGGCTAATAGCCAGGAGAAGAATAAATACTCAGCAAGTGTTTCTGCAAGCAGTGGATCTACATTTATATGGTCGCAGAAGTCTGGATCATCGATTGATATATCACCAAATAATCTTCCATCTCTTTCAATTTCTTCAGGATCAATGGCTGATGGAATGTCATATGTTTTCACTTTGAAGATTACAGACGCTAGTAGTGTGAGCTTAAGTGTGGACTTATCTGTCTCAGTTAACTTAGGCGCATCTTGTCAAGCTGATCCCCAACTATCTCCAAAAAGCGGAATGGCCTTGATTGATACATTTTCAATTTCAATTACAGGGTGTGTTGATCTTGATGATGAAGACTATCCTCTTCTTTACACATACCGATATTATCTGGCTAGTGCAAAAGACACAAAATACACTATCGGGTCCACAACTGAAGAAAACCAAATTTCGACTAAATTGTCTACAGGTGATCAGGCTATTTCTGTTCATGTTTGTGATCAACTTAACACTTGCAATGACTACTCATCTCAAACATTTACAGTAAGTAAATACTCTCCTTCAAGGCGTTTAGATACTAGTTCATTGATGGATGCTTACTTATCAATGACTCTTGATCCAGATAATATTCCTTCTTCTATTACTTTGTTCTGCTCCAGCGCTTCTATTGATAGTTCTTTGTTTGCAAAGATGTGGAGTGATTTGCAATCTTATGTTCAGAGTCAAAGCAGCATGACAACAACACTACTGCAAAATATTTTAGGATCTGTTTACTCAATGACTGGACAAACTACTTTAATGAGCATCAGCATGTATGATCAGATAATAACTTGGCTTAATAGTATTTTGACTACTTTTAGCACACTCTATCCAAGCCAAGATAATATGAACACAGTGGTCATGATAGGTGAGAATTACCTGAAATATGGAAATAGTACCAGCTTCTCAGATTTGAGCTTTGAACAATCTGTTCTGTACATCAATGGCTTTTATCTGACTTGGGCAATTAAAGCCACATATGAGGACTTAGTAACTCAATCTTCGCTAAGCGGAAAGCAAAATACTGATAATACCATGATTTATAAAGACAGAAACTTTAAAGCAGAAATGCAAAATGCAACTAAGGAATACTCAAAGAGCAGAGTTCTTACTTATCCAAGCACACTTGAATTTGATGATGAAAGTATTATGAACATGAGAGCGAATTTCTACACAGGGTACACAGATGATCTATTTTCTGATATGGCTATATTCAGCTTTGGAAATTCAGGTACTTACAAAGATTATACTCTTACTGCTACAGATGAAAGCTATGTCCCATACTCCTCTTCAGACTATCCATTCCTTATTGAGTTGCCTTACTACAAGAATATTTCAGATGGTATGGCATGGGGTTGCCAGTATTATAATGAGACAACATCAAATTGGACTGATTCTAACTGCAAGATAGCAGAAGTAAATAGCACAACTCAAACGATCACATTCAAGGTCTATCACTTCTCAATGTACAGACTCACTGAGATTAACCCTAGTGAAAATCCTCCACCATATGTCCCAACAACAAGCTCGAGCTGTGACGATAACTATGCACCTATTTACATTCTTGTTGTCACTTTGTTCATTGGCTTGATTCTTGCTCCAATCATGGTTATTATTGACAGAATTAGTCATCCTTCAGCTGCTCAAGCCCTTGACAAGAATGTACCTCACAACTCACCATCTCACTCTCCTAGACCAACTGAAAGAGGGCTTATGCGCCACGATATAAGTGTTCATGCATCTCAAGGAGAAGAGTCTGTTGAAAGCGGAGAGTCAGGCAGTTCAGATGACGAAGTTGTTGAGTCTCAAGAAATTGATTTAACAGAAAACTCGATTGTTCAGCAAGTCGCAGGCCCAGCTGATGATGAGAAACCTGAGGCTGATGTCAAGTATGAGCTTCAAGAATTAATTGAAGGACATTTAACTTTCGGATTGTTCTACTATAGACCAACATTTACCAGAATTGCAAGATTATTTACTTTGGTGGTGGCCATCATCTTTGAATTATTACTTGAAGGATTATTCTACTTTGGATCTGAAGACATCAACTCAGGAAGTGAAACAGCAACTCAGACGCTATTTGATAACTATGAAGGAAACTACTTCGGATACATGATCTTGGCTTTGGCAATTACAATCCCAGTTGAAATCTTTATGATAGTTGCGTTTAGCATTGATCGAACTAAAGCTCCACAGTGGTCAGCAGCTGCAGTAACTCTCGGTTTCGCCATTCTTATTGGTTCAATTATCGGAATTGTTATGCTAAGCTATGATTTCTGTCACAAATGGAGTGGATACTGGGCTGTGAGCTTCTTATGGGGGATATTAATTGAGATCTTTATTATGGAAACAATCTATATGATTGTCAGATACTTTATCATTCAAGCTTTTCCTCCAGTCGAAGAATCCAAATCTAAGGCTTAAATAACCTTTCATTCTTAATTTTGTGTTATTAATTAGATTAATTCATATTAATTTAGCTTCTTTTATGTTTGGGATCATAAGAATATTATTTAATATTGATTTATTAAAATATAAAAATTTATAAGGTAAATTTATCAATAATAATACTAATAATAAATTTCTTCTTATTAAATATATAGATTCAGTTAAAAATGCATTCTTGAGATTTATTTATGATTGTTTTAATTTAGCTATCTAATATTTTAATTTTAAAATTTTGCTTGAAATAAATATGAGGTATTTAATCTAATTAGGAAAAAATGAAAATTGCATCAAAGATATTTGATCAAAATTTATAGTTTGCTTTAGGTTTAATTTGAATAGCCTAGAAAATCAATTTCAATTCTCTTTAGATTTTTATTATTTCTTATCATTCATTCGTGTTGCCATTATCTTAAAATGAATTTAATACCTATTACTTGTCCAAATTAATTGAAATAAGAAAAAACTTATTTAGAATTTACAAGTTCACTTCCTTTTTTAGCAGTAATCGTTTAAATCTGAATTCTCTAAAGGCATGAATTGAGCAATATCTCATAAAGCAGAATTTTTTAATGCATACCTGTTAGAGTTAAACTCAATCAAATTGAAAACTCTCATTGCCTAATGTCTAATAATGATTTTGACGAAAAATTTGGACAATTGTTTCATATTTGCCATGCAATTATTTATTAGGATTAATAAAATATAGTAGATATTTTTCAATCGTTTTGCATAAAAAACAGTTCTTTAAATTTTATTAAAATATATAGGATTATCTCATCTAATTTGATGATAACTGCTTAAATTCTTTTAAAACCTCAAACATGTGAATCTTCCTATTGTAATTTATTGCGAATAAACTTTAAAGTCAAGCCAATTAATAATTCCGGAAAAAAACCAAAGACTGGAAAAGTCATTTCAGCCATAAGGATTGAAAATGTCTACAAAGGAATGGATAGGCTCTTCATCTTGATTTTTTTGAGTCAATCTTCATGATATCTAGGAAAAAAATAGCCATTTATTACAGCTAACTAGAAGATGTATTGTTAGGGTTTAAAGATATTCTACATTTGATAATTAAGATAAGCTTTCAGTTCATTAAAATTTCTAGTCAATTTCGATTTTCCCAATGTTTATATTTCCATTTTTCGATAATTTACATTGATAAGCTGAAATCTTGCATAATTTGCAAAATACGTTACACTTTTACCTCATAAAGCCAAATCAATATTATCTGGGTTATCATATAATCACGAGCCCTAGCTTCATCTCATCATTAAATTCGCCATCAGAAGCGATTTCTATCCGAATTTAAATTTATCAGATATAATTTCTAGCTTAGCAAAATAATAATTCTTTTTTTATTTAATAGCACAACCTAATTTGAAGGAAGAATATCGCTTTTGTGCAAAATTAGATTAGCTTTGTAGAAATTCATTTTTCTTATATCTTTGGATTGCTTGCTAAATCTATTCAATCAATTGCTAATGTGACTTTAAAATTTTTTTGGTGTATTATTACCTTTTAGCCAAAGCTTGTAAGAAAAATTCAAAAAAAATACATACATAATTTTTGATTAGAGAGGTTTAATTTCGATATCTTCAGATTATAATAGTTTGAGAAATTCGACTGATTGATCAAGAAGTGTAGTTAATTTTAGGCAAGAGAGTCAATTCCCTCAATTTTAGAATGAAAATTTAATCAAGAAATCCTAATTTTCAATATCAAAATATGATTTTTGTATTAGCAAATACCAAAGATTGGAAGTCTTTAAATTTTAAAATATTTTATGCAATGTTAATTTATTTTTTATTATAATAATTTTAAAATTCGATTGAAATAAATTTGGCACTCCAAAGGGTATTAACAAATGATTAATTGAGAATAAAATTTATCCTTCAAGTAAAATTAAATTTTTCTGGAAACTAATAATATGAACTTATGTTAACTATAAGCTTAAATGCAAGTTATGAAGAAGGAGAAGAAGAATAAAATAAGGGGATAATTAAACAAAATGTAATTTTTTCTGGCAAGGATGGCAAAATAAAGAGATGAAGTGCAATAAATAGACCATGCTGGAAAAGGATTGATAAGGATTACAAGCTTTTAAAATAGAATAATGATTTCTAATTTTTGAGTCAATGAATATAGATAGAATCAAAGCATCATAAAACGAAATTATGGCTCGATTATTCTGTTATGAAATAAATCTGGATGGAATACTCATATTAGCTTTTATAAGTCAAGTTTTCTTAGCCTTAGTATTTCAAAACTAAAGCCTTCGCAAAATAGTTGAGTTAATTTAGATTTTTGAATTTTAATGCTAAAAGTAAAGTTTAGAAAAGATCCAAAAGTATAGAGCCATCAGAAGATCCTATTGGGATGAGGCTCAAACTAAGTTTATGTTTATTTTGTAATTGTTTAGGCTATATTCTATTGATTAGCTTTATAAAGTATTCTAAGAGAATTATAGGGCAAAACCAAAAAGTCAATTCGCTCTGGCTTAAATTAGTTTATTATTTAATTAAAATGGGAAGGTTTTTAGCTGCAATTCTATTTACTTTATGTCCTTTTAGGTGTGTCTGAAAATCCAAAGCGTGCCATTTGAAAAACAGAAATAGTTATAAAAATTATTAAGAATATCTCTTGAAGATGAAGTTTTTTAGGTTTATAAAATAAATTAGAATCTTTTGTAAATATCTTAAAAATCCTAAAATTTCATAGGTTGAGAAAATTTTTATTTATTTGGATATATATCTAATTGAATTATTAGATATCATTTTTTAATCAAAGAAATGCTAAATTTGCAAGTTTTACAAAGCTCAAAGATGCTGGTTTAGAACTTTCTCAAAAATTAAAAAACTCAATAAAATATGCGGACAACTTTATATCTAGAGCATTGCAACTCTCAAATCAAAGCATTATGAAGGTAGGAAAATACAATTTTAATTGCAGCATTGAGATTATATCATAGATTTAGCTAATGAGATTTAAAAAGAACAGAATAATGTTTTAATATTTCAATTAAAGCTTGAAGGCTATAAAGATGTCATAGCAGCCTATGACATACCTAGAAGACAGAGTTTTTGAGAAAAAGCCTAAAATAATTGATACTTTCCTTTATTTTCGCATATGTAGTTTACGTATAACCTTAGCATTATTTTATTTGGCTGCGCTGATGATTTGCGACCAAACTGGATAACAATTCACTTTGGGGTAATGAACTAACTCACTTAGTTTGGAAATGCCATCTATCAATAAGATTTTTAAAATTTGTTGCAGGCTTAAATATTGTTATTTTGTTGAATGCGCTGAACTAATCGCTGGCCGTATTAAAGAGTCTGGGGCAAAGTCTCAAGAAAAAAGACTAATACTGCAAATGAAGAAGCGAAGGAGCCAATCAAATTCCATGATGAAACTGAAGAATCTGAACAGAACAAAGAGACACCTTCTAATTGAAGATAAAAAAAAAGAAAAGTCTCTTTCCAGTGCAGAATTTGATGTTACAGAATTTTAAAGCCAGATGCATCTAAAATGCGAGAAATTTATCTGATATAATTGCTCAAGAGTAATAAGAAACTGCAAAAGTAGAAGAGGCTACAGAAGATAAGGTAAAAAGTTAAAACAGAGCAGCAAGCTCCTCAGCAAGATGTTTATAAAGTGGAAGCTTCAATAACCTAGTGAATCTTAGGTGGAGATTAATGCTACAGATGAAGAAGCTACAGCCATTAATGCCCGCTGATACTCAAGAAGCTGAACTTGCAGAAGCTAGTCATGAACCTAGATAGTAGAATTTGAAATTCTGAAAAGGCAAAGCGAGAAATAATTGCTGAAATTCCAAGAGGAAACTGAATTCCTGAAGAAAAACCTTTAAACTGAAGAAGTTACAGCAGATTTTGCTGTGAAAAAAGCCAGCTCAAGCTAAAGAGAAATAGGTTAATGATAAAATAAATAAGAGCCAATTAATAGAGGAAAAGACTAAGTCTAGCATAGGAAATTAAAAGTGAAATAGGTCTAAGCAAAATCGATTCTTAAAGTAAGGAAGATAGCATAAGTCTCTGTTCCTTCAGCAGAAGAAGATAAAAATGAAATTAAACCTGCAAAGCAAGAAGAGTATTTAGAAGTGCCTGCAGAAAATGCCTTTAAAAGAAAGGCCACAGAGAATGATAACTAGAAGCCCAAACAAAAAATTCCCCAGAAAAATCTGAAGAGACTAAAATTCATAAACCTTAATAAAATCTTATTTAAGTCCTGAACTTAAAAGTCGCAAAACCTTTAAATAACCACTATGATTGGGAAGTTAATTGGAACGTGTGGAGGCAACAAGAGAAATTAAGTTGAAACCCCTTTCGCATAAGCCTTAATGGAATCACTGAATTTGCAAAAGAAGAAATTTTTCAAACTGATCAAAGTATTTGTTGGCCATTAAGGAAAAGGTCCAAGACTTTAATCATACTTCATAGCCGCAGAACTAAACTTGCAACCCGCAGATTCCTAAGTGAAGAATAATTTGCTAAAGCCCAATGAAATGAAGAAATGATTTAAATGATTGGATACATCTTCAGACATGATTAAACTCTGCACCTTAAATTCAATATTGGCAGATAAATTGGAGCTAGCTTTCAAACTTAAAAAAATAATCGACGCTATTGATGCTCCAAACTAACTGAGACTTTGCTTTTCCTGTAGTAGATTACGATTCCCTTTTCATTTGCAAAGATTTGGTAAAGCAGTTGAAGCAAAAAGAGGAATCCTCCATACTCAGCTTATACTAAAGCCAGGTCTTCAGCTTTAAGTTCAGAAAAATAGCTGAAATGCAAGGTGCAGCTAAAGAGAGAGCTCAATTAATAATGATTAGCCAAACATACTCAGTTAAAAGGCCAATTTCTGAATAACAAAAGGAAATTTTCCATCATCCGTTACAATATTTTTGATCTTTATCAGAGGCTTGCTGTACTCCAGAGCATTCTTCGAAGCATGTTTCGATGAAATTGCATTAGTGAAGCTCATATTGATTGAACTTGATGCCACTTGATCTGAGAAGCTATAAACGCTGTTAAGAGTATTTGAATGATTTGGATAATAAAAGACCTAACTGGAGAAGAGAATCTAAACTTGAAAGTTATAGAATCGCTTCAAGGCAGAGCTATAGTCATTAAATTTAATAAAATAATTATGATTAAGCAGATTCGCTTCTTGGTAATGAGACTGAGGCGAGGGAGGACTTTTTTAACAGTCTTACCGACGACGGTAAGAGATGCATAATGCAAGCAAAGTTCTGTCATGCTGATATAAGATATGAATGCTCATTCATTAGATCATATTTAGAATACACAGATAACCCTAAGTTAATTGCCTAAGACCCATTTCCTCTGCCAGTATTCTTATTCATTGGTAATCTCTCCTAAAATCACTAGGGTCTCAACGTATTTGCTTTGCAACTTGCTTGAAGGATTAAACTTCAGCCATCTGCACTTTATGAGCCCTTAAAGCTTATATAACCTTAGAACAAACCTGGAAATAATGAAAAATATACATATGCCATTCCTGCATTTTCTTTTTCTATTGATTTTTCATAATCTCTATCCAACTTTTTCACTAACCTCAATCCTCAGTTAAAGCTCACTCTTTTCCAAGGTTTCACCAATGATTTTCAATTTTTTCATTGATATTGTTTTAGAATTTAAGCTTTAGGCTGGCTTTCTTTTGTCTATAATGATTTTTGCTGAGAAGCTTGGATGATTTCCTACACTTTCATGCTTCCGCATCTATATTTGCTTTGATTTTTCAATCTGCCAAATCATGATGCAAGGCTTTATTTCTCAGTTTAGTCTGGCAATTTCTATCTCGACTGTTTTATGTATTTGCCATTTTGATCAAATTCAGCATTTACTGTTTTCTAAATTCTAAAATTTCAATATAAATAGCTGCTTACAATGTTCTTTTTAGCATGATCTAGGTCTTCTTTGGAGAGCATTAACTTTTCTTGAAGATCAGAAATCTATTCCAAAAATTTTTATTCTTCAATGCTTAAATATTTGTAGCTCTGTATAATCCCCACAATTTCTGTCAAATATTTTTAAGCCAAGCATGACGTTCTTCTAGCTTTAAAAGCTCTGCTTTATCATCTATTCTGCCTTGAAAAATACATTTTGGTATTTATCGCGTCCTTAATAGCACTTGTACTGAGAAGTAGTGATGTCTGCAATTTTTCGTTCTAAATATTGTTTGATCTATATATTAGTTTACTCAAGCTTTAGACTTGCTCATTTTCCCCTGAAATTTTTTATTTTAGATCTCAATGCAGCGTGCAGACGTGACTTCTTCACCTTCAATGATTTTCTTTGATGTTTAATGATTATGTGAGATTTCTGAAGTTCGTTGTATCTTTCATTGACTTCAAAACTTTTCTCATACAGCAAATTTGAAATATTAGATATCATTTCTGAGGCAGTCCTCTGAAATCCCAAGATGCTTCTTGATTATTTCAGGCTTCTAGGACTCTTGCATTTGTAGGGTACAATTTTTCGGCTTCTGATTATGATTTGTCTTTCTTAAAGCCTATACTTGAAAGCACAAATTTTTTTCTAGGTAATTCCTTTATTGCTTGAGAGTTTTTTTTGACATAAATTTGAATTAGAAATGATTAACTTTTTTCAATTTACTTGTCCCTGGCATATAGCTTTTTATTCTTTCGTTCAAATAATTCCCTCTTCATTTTCTCCTAGACATTCATTCTGAACTCATATCCACTGCATCTTTCTATCTTTTCATTGCCTTCTTAAATCTTAAATACTAGGCCGAATTCGTCCCTTATGTTGTCTGTTTGAGTAATGTATATTTTTGGCAGCTAAAATACTTTCTCTTCTTTGAATAACTTTCTTCCCTCCATGTTTCCTCGCTCAACTACCTAAGATTTTCTTTTTCTTCAGTCAGATCTTGCTCTTTTTCTTCATGGATTTCTATTCCTTTCATAGGCTGCATTGTTACATTTCAGCTTTAATAATTTAATTTTTTCTATATATAATTTTTATTGAAATACTTCGTGCCAAAAAGAACAGCAGCAAGACACTAGATTGGAGACTCTGGGCAGTACTTGAGACGAGTGCTGATGTGTGGGTCTGGTGTATTCTGCGAAGGTTAGTGCGATGAAAGTTTTCCAAACTATGGCTGCATAAACCTGCCTTGATTTTCTTTAATCAGTATCGGATGGTCGATGTAGGTGTTACGCTGATTATCAAATAATGCATTTTAGAATTAAACTTTACAGTTTGACTATTCGTACTTGAAAATAGTTTTGTCAAAATTTTGGCTAATTTTTTGAAGATTATTTTTAAGTGAAGAAAAGAGAAATACCGTAATCACAGCATTAGCATCTGAATAAATAAATAAATTTGTTCTTTCTAATGATCAGCTTGCCTCTAATATCCTTGCTTATTATTTCATTATGCTACTCAAGCTGCCCCGCTCCTTTCTAAGTCAAAAAGTTAATTTTTGATTTTTTAAGGTGCTAATAAGAAGCTGACACTCTTAAGTTTATTTTCGAAAAATTAAGCTAAATATTATAAAGTGTCATCTTGAATAGTTTTATCACTACTAATGCCTGAAACTGCTGATATTTCTTATTGTGAGCTTTCATTTTTTGCAGATTGATTTGCTTTGCTCCAGTCTTTCACAATGAATAAGTGCTTTTTCTTTCAGCTTAGAAAACATCTGAAAGTATCGCTCCATGTTTTTATTGCCTTTAAAGATCTAGAAAAGCTAGGTATTTGCTATCAAACAAAGCTTTTGCTTTATCAATCATAAGTTTAGGTTATATTTCAGTAATTGACTTAAAAAGACTTCTAAGAGAATGGATAGGACAAACCCAAGAGCCAATTTTATTCTTGCTTAAAATGATTTATTAAATTAATGTTAATAGGAAGGCTTTAGTAGTGATTCTATTCGCTTTGTGTCCTTATAGCAAGCACTTAAGAGGCACCTGCTTGCTGAAGAGAAAAAATATCAAGAGTCATCCACTGTTACTCAAAAAGTTTAAAGACCGATACAGCTGAAAATGTGATTATGCATCTGATACGATTGCTCAAAAGTTATCAGAAGCAAAAAGTAAAAGAAGTTAAAGAGGAAAATTAAAAATAGATTAAACAGAAAAGCAAGCTCCTCAGAAGATGAGTAAGCAGCGGAAGCTCAAGAATCTAGTGAGCCTTAGATAGAGATTAATACTGTAAATGAAGAAGCTGCAGTATTCGATGCTGCAGATACTGAAGCAGCTGAACTTGCAGAAACAAGTCATGAATCTAGAGAAGTAAACGGAACTAGTTGAGAAGGTAAATGCGGAAAGGGCTGCTGAAGTGCTGAAGAAAAATCTCTAGAAACTGAAGAAGTTAAAGCAGCTCTTGCTGTGAAAAGTGAGCCAACTTAGGCTAAAATAAATAGAGCCAATTAATAGAAGAAGAAAAGACTAAAATTCCAGCATAGAAATTAAAGTGAAATCTAGAGTAAGCACTGCAGAAGAGGAAATCAACATAAGTTTCAGGCCCTTTAGCAGAAGAAGTTAAAAGTGAAATCGAGCCTAAAAAAGTAAAGAGAGCTATTATAAGAGTCTTTAAGAGAAGCTTATGAGCTATGAAATTAAAAATCAAAAATCTTTTGATAATAGCAATGATACTTTATTTAAGGAATCATGGAAGCTAGGTAGCTGGAAAATGGTATCAAACTAAATCTTTAAAGCTATCTTGCACTGGTGGTAATATATGGAGAGGAGGCATGCAAGCTGAAAAATATTAATTTGCAGTTGGAATATAAATATATTTGTCATAGAGAGCATGAAGATAAATGGGAGAGTGGAGCTAATCATATTTTATGTCTAAAAGAGGAAGTTCCATTGAAGTGTCAGCTAAAAATTGTCTGGAGCTTATAATTCGAAATGGAAAAGCCAACTCAACTAGTTGCTTGAGAAATATCAGAATTAAATACTCTAAATGAACACTCAGGGCTGAATTATTTACAATGGATGTTTTAACATAGACATATCATTTAATTTTGATACTATATCTTTGCAACTTTAAATATAATATTTAAATTAATATTATTTAACAGATTGTAAGCAATACCAAAATATCATATTAAAAATTTAAGCAACGCGAATTTTTTTTTTCATTCCAGCTTAAACAATCTAAATTTCAAAATTTCTATGATAGAAAACCTTAATTTGGGGCAGATTTCTCTAATTGGCAATAAAGACTTTATTACCACTGTAGCTATTTCAAGTTGTGGAAACTTTTAGTATCAGGAGATGCAAAATCATTTAAATTAATATGAAATTTAAATACCCAAGAAAATATTAAAATGCTCAACGGGCACACAACATCAATATTCTCTTTTTCTTTCTTTATAATAGGATATTATTAGCTTCAGGCTCATATGATCAGACAATCAGGTTTTGGGACTGAGAAAACTCAAAACAAATTAATCAAATTGCTGGCCAAAATCCAATGTTTATATGCAATATTTTCTTTATGTGATAAATATGCAATTTTAAGTCGCTCGAAGTGAGTTATCAAATGGTGGGATTGTGAGAATGATTAAACTACCAAAATATTAAAAGGCCATCATTACGGGACCCAATCTCTCTCACTTTCACCATTCGGGAGATTTCTTGCCTCATCTAGTTTTATTGAGTCGATAAGAATTTGGGATATTGAAAAAGAGAGAGAGAAATAGCAAATGCTATGGGCGAAAGATATAAAAAGTGTTTGCTTTAGTACTTGTGGAAATACTTCGCTTCTGCTAATAATTGAAATGTTATTTTATGAGAAATAAAGACTATAAAAGAAACACAAATCTTTGAAGGGCATAAAGGCATTATCAATTCTGTGACGTTTTCTCTTTGTGGGAAATATTTGGCATTAGCTGAAAATTATAATAAAATAATCATTTGGGATTTAGAAAAAAATAGAAATGTTAGGGAGTTTTTTCATAGTAAAGCTGTAAACTCGGTTGTTTTCACCCAAATAAGGATAAATTAATTTCTGGAAGCAGTATTGCAATAAGAGTGTTATACTTTAATAGTTGGATTAAGAATGGACAATTTGAAGGACATAAAACTAGGTTTCTTCAGTAGCAATTTCTCATAATTATGCAATTTTTACGACTTGTGGGAAAGACAAAGCAATAAAGTTTTCGAATATGAACAATTTTAAGCTGCTAAATACTGCTAATTTTGAGGCATACAGCACATGCATAGCATTTACAAAATGTGATACACAAGTCATGGTATCTTCTTTCAGTGATTGAATGGATAAATCCTCATCGTTCAGTTCAGGCTCAGTGACAGAGAGTGTAGTTAATATCTGAAATTCAGTGATGCCAGTTTCTTTAGTAGCTACAATGGGCATTGGAAAGCAATCAAATCAACATGCTTTAATCAAAATTCTATCAACTTTGCAGCAGGAAGTGCTGTCAAGACAATAATAATTTGGAGTAAAGAAAATGGGTATTCTACAATTCATACATACTACACACACAAATCAGATGTCAATTCATTATACTATTCTCCTTGTGGTAATTTTCTTGCTTCTGGCAACTCAGATAAAACAATCTTTATACATGATGTTAACAAATACGAATAATCACAAGAAGCATTTGCGAGAGAAAGCTGTGCAATTTACCAGGTTATGTATTCTCCATGTGGAAGGTTTTTAGCTCCAGTAGGTGAGGACAGGATTATAAGAATTCGGGCTATTGAAACAAAAGAAGTATTTAGATCATTTGCTGACCATAAATTAAGAGTGAATTCAATTTTATTTTTGCCTTCAGGGAAGCATCTTATTTCATGAAGTAATAATAAAAGTATAAGGATATGGGACATGAAGACCAAAAAGAAGCTTAAAGACTGGAGAATCACCTAGAAGGAGTGACATATCTTTCTCTTTCGCATTCTGGGGTCTATTTCAGCTCAACAAGCTCTGACAAAACAGTTAAAATGTGGAAATTCAGAGACAAATTTCTACCCTAATCTAAGCTCTTACTATCTAAATTTTTTATCTCTAGATTTTTGGTGAATTTAATTTAAATAAAACTTCATATTGAAATTCTATTTGACTAAAGATGAGCACATATAGGTCATCGATCATTTTAAACCTTTAATTCAACTTTTTCATTCCTATACTAGTTAAAAGTGATAATTTAATTTTTATTATAAAAATGTAATATGAATATTTCTGAGTTATAGCAGGATTTACAAAATTCTGAGACTCACACTATTGGAGTGCTGGACAATAATCATGCATCTTTGAAGGACAAAGAATTCATTCACTCAGATTATCGCACAATTTCAGCACAACCAAAAGAATCCTCAAAAGTTTGTTCATGTGCCATAAAGAGTCAGTCAATATCTGAAATCACTTGATTGAGCTTTTTGTATTTTTATCCCTCCTGTAGTACTCAATTGAATTTTTAGATATTGCTGAAATTATTGGCTTTCAATTAACAGAACCCAGCTTCTCCAAATTTTAACAGAAGCATTTAGCAACAGTTGATACTATGGATTATCGACTTGGGGCCTCTTGAGTTGCAAGGTCGATACCTTTGTGGGAGACAGGGAGAAAGAAGTTATTTATGCAGCCAGCTTTATTGAGCTCTAATGAGATAAAAGAAATTATTTCTCAAAAGATCGAGGAATATCGATTCTCGTAAATCAAAAAATTGACATGAGAGACTATGTTTTCTTTGAATTACAGAGTGGCTTTACAAATCCTGAGCATTATTTATCACGTTGGCAAATCTATGTGTTTGTGGTCTCAGCTATGATCTGTCGATTATGTTCTTCTTTTTACCATTTATTTTGTCCACATTTCTACAAGGTTTACAAATTTTCGAGCGCATTGGACTAAGCAGGTATATCAATTTTGATTGCAGGGTCTTTTATCCTATGATTTATTACATTTACTATTGCCATAAAGGTAATTTATATTTAGAATTAGTTTTTGCTTATTTGGTTGGGATATCAGTATGTGCTTTTTGGTTTTTTTTTTCAAGCTTTACTCCATGCTTTAGTAAGCCAAATGGAGATGGCTTCGTGGGACTTCGTTTTTGATATTGGGGCTTCTTGGATTGATTCCTTACTTAAACTTATTTTTTCTTGTAAGGCATATTTAGACCTGATGCTTTAGATTTTGGGACTTCCTTATTGTATTATATGGGTATGGCTTTGTGCTATATCATTGGGGTGATGATTTATATTTTCAGAATCCCTGAAAGATTTTTTCCTGGCAAACTGGACTTTATCGGAAACTCGCATAATATTTTGCACTGTTTTGTGCTTGCAGCTGCAATAGTTCATTATCTCGGGTCTATTGACTCTTATTATATAAGGCAGAATTTAACTTGCTAGGTTTAATCTTCTTTTTATTTTTTTATAAATAATTCTTGAAAAATTACCAAATGAGGTCAAAAAGCTCATTTAAAGCATATAAAAAACTATAGTTTACAATTATTATAATATTTCACTTCTTGTATCATCATCCCTGCGAGAGCTTTCTCAACTAAAGATATTTCAAATGGTTTCGATGGGTCTACTCTCATAGAATTCCCCATAAGTGAGACATCAAATGTTGGCTGCCTTACTGTTTCCTCTACATTTTCTTCATCAGACTCTGTTATCTTATAAATTGCCGAAAACTGTCTCATGCTTTGCCACTCATCTTGCCTTACTTTTCTAAAAAGGATTGCATTAGAAGGGGTATCTATGTCCATATAATAATCCTCCGCTTTTCTGATTAAAGACTCATGATCTTTATATCTGCTAAACGCAGCGAATTTATCATTGAATAATCCATAAAATCCTTCTCTAATTCTATTATTTCTTCTATTCACCAATTCTTCAGGCCTCTCATTTTTCTTCTTTCAAGCCACACATTCTTGTATGTTCTTGATCCAAATTAAATATAGAGCCTTCCCGAGGATGGCGCCATTCCGCGCCATCCTCGGGAAGGCTCTATATCAAGCTTTTGCATCTTGCTGCCAGATGTCCCAGGGTTTTACACAAATAGCAAGAAACATGAATTGATGAATAATCCATGTCTTTGCATTTTTTCCCCATCAAAAATTGAAGCTTTATCATCTTCAGGATTAAGAAATGGCATCAAAAGTATTTCAGTAAAGACATGGATTTCACTGATGCAAGCGTGGGTCACCTACAAGAAACCCGATTTCTCCAAAATATTTATCATGCCCTAAAGTTGTATAGCAAGCTGTAGAAGTTGGATGATAAACTTCAACTTCTCCTGACATGATGAAATAAAGCGATCTGCTTGCTTCTCCTTCTTCAAATATTGAGACTTCAGGGGTGTAAGCTTGATATGTAAGTAATCTTGGGAGGTGGATTACTAATTCTTTTGAAAATATTCCACTATTAAATAATATACAGGATTTTATGACATGTCCATGAAGATGGTCATAAATTTCATCTTTTAGTGATCTAATGAACAATTCTATAATATTTTGTTCATCATATTCGTAATCTACGTCGACTTCATGCATAAAGTCAATATTGCTTCTGACTCGGAATTGGAGATCTGTAGATAGCTTTTTCTTTTTCATGTAGCAGTTGATGGCTTGAATCATGATTCTATATTTATCTTCTTTTGCACTTGCTGCTGATATTAATGACGATAAGTTCCCTATGATGTTTACAAATGTAGTTGATAAACTAACCATTGTAAAAATCCCTTAAAATCTTTCCAGAGTTGAGGTTGGATGAAGGTCTCCATAACTCACTGAAACCATGGTTGTGATAGCCCAATACATTGAAGAAATGTAAAACTCTGTATTAGACACTTCATCTTCTACAAGGATCTGATAATTCATGATTCAATTATCGTTTGCTTTGTAATGTTTGTATAACTCACATAAAAGAACAAGCAAGCTGCTCAGTATGCGATCAATAAAACACCTAAAAGCAGTTTAATAAATAAAAACCAGATAGAAGCCAGCTGCTTTTTAAAATAATCCTCGATATCCGCAATCACCTTTTCCATCTTCAAAAATTTCAATAGCTTAACAGCCTAATTATCCTTGAAAATTTGATTGAGTCAAATATATTTGTGTTATCCTAAAAAACAATCTTTTTGTCCTCAAAAACTGAGCCAGTTTCAAGTTAAAGAAAAATCTACTATATTTCTTAATGCTTCTAGTCATAGATTATTAATGATCTTAAGTGCATGCTAAAAGTGTATTCACATTATATAATTACCCAATTTAAACATTTTTAAACTAAATTTCGAGTGGATAATAAAAAATGCCAAAGCTTTTGATGTCTTTAACTCTTCTTGCCGTTCAGCAACTCTACGCTGTCGGCCAAGACGCTCAAGACCTAGGCAAAAGCTTACCAAATTTCAACTCGGTCCCTAGCTCACCCGGCTCAAGCCCAGAAGTCATCCATCACTCGATCCAAAATGGCATCGCATCTCACCTGGATGGCGAAGTTGAAGGAAATGAAATAAAATCAGGTAAAGCTGAATATGAATCTCAAACCCAATTCTCCCAGCATTTGACCCAAGAAGGTGTTATTTATCATGGGGAAGTAAGCAATACAACTAATCTATCAATTCTAGAGAATGCAAAGGTGGATGGCCCAACCCAATACCTAATTGAAAACAGCACTATTAGTAAAGATAGAGTTGAAAGTGAAAGAAAACCAGAGAATGCTGAGCCTGAAGTATCAGACATGCTAATACAGAACCTCACCAAAAGTGAAGTTGGCTACGATGGAAGAAAAAGAAATGAGTCATCCAAGGCAGAAAGACGTTTGACATGCTCAGACTCTAACTGCGAAATTTGTAGCATCGAAACTACTTGTGACACTTGTAAGGATGGATATTATTATGACACCTCTAGTAGCACTTGTAAAACATGCGGTGACTCTAACTGCAAAACTTGCACCACCGCAACCACTTGTGATACTTGTAAGGATGGATATTATTATGACACCTCTAGTTCCACTTGCACAGTATGCGCTGACTCTAACTGCAAAACTTGTACCGCAACTTCTTGTTCTGCTTGTAAGGATGAATATTATTATGACACCTCTAGTACCACTTGCAAAGCATGCGGAGTGCAAAACTGCAAAACTTGTGACAACACCCCAGCAACAAAATGTGACACTTGTAAGGAAGGCTACACTGCCAACGGTGATAATACATCTTGCGCAGTAACATGCGGTGACTCTAACTGCAAAACTTGCACCACCGCAACCACTTGTGATACTTGTAAGGATGGATATTATTATGACACCTCTAGTTCCACTTGCACAGTATGCGGAGTGCAAAACTGCAAAACTTGTGACAACACCCCAACAATAAAATGTGACACTTGTAAGGAAGGCTACACTGCCAACGGTGATAATACATCTTGCGCAGTAACATGCGGTGACTCTAACTGCAAATCTTGCACCACCGCAACCACTTGTGATACTTGTAAGGATGGATATTATTATGACACCTCTAGTTCCACTTGCACAGTATGCGGAGTGCAAAACTGCAAAACTTGTGCCAACAACCCAACAACAAAATGTGACACTTGCAAGGAAGGCTACACTGCCAACGGTGATAATACATCTTGCACAATAGCATGCCCTGAAAATTGCACAGAATGCACCTCTTTTATAAATTGCACATCATGCAAGAGCGGATTTTATTTGCGTGATTATGGAAACTCTGTAAATTGCACATGTAATAATAATTTAGCTTGCGAATCTACGATTGATAATAATGTGCCTACATATTTGTGCGGGAACCATACAAAATTAAGCTGCAATAGCACTTCAGTTGGGTTTGCACTTGACTTTGAAGATGGCAAAATATATATTAACTTTGCAGCAGATTTAGGAAGGCCCCTGAAGAAGAACGACTTTACAATTAAGTATGGAGATAATCTGACATATAATGCTTCTTCGAGCAGCTTATTTCGAGTTGACAACATGCATTATTATATTCAAACTGATTTAAGCGATTGCAACTTGCCAATAACTGTTGATTTGCTCTTTAATTTCTCATAGATACTAAATTCAATAATAAGTAGAAGAA
>CATKHK010000189.1:0-22484 GCA_949751835.1 Blepharisma japonicum | reverse complement strand
TTTGTTTTCGTCTAAAAGGATATTTTGTGGATGAAGATCTCGATGAATAAATCCGTTGTAGTGCAAAGACTCAAGCCCAAAGCAGATCTGGATAAAATATTTTCAGATTTCGTCTTCTTCAAAAAGCCCATGATCTCCTTTCTTTTCAGCAATGGCTTTAAGAAGGTCACCATTTCCACAATAATCTATGATCATAAAGAAAGTATTGCCACTCACAAAAAAGCTGTCTAAGCGAAGCTTATATGGATTGGCCCATGAAAGTACTTGAATCTCAGTTTCAATGTCCTTCCAGCTTGAATTTTCGTTAGCTCTGACGACAGCCTTCATTGCATACATTTTTTGATTACCTGAATAAAAATTACTTCTCTTTATGACTCTATAAATAGTCCCATATCCTCCAAAGTTGAGATGATCCTCAACTTCAAAAGCATTTGTTAGCTCTTCAGGAAAAACTGGCATCGCCATATTATAATTATCTACCGAAATGATGGTTCAGAATAATTGCATAATTTCATTCTTAGTTTATTCATCAAATATGAGTAAGGACAGCTTGTTTTGTCTCTTCATTAAGCTCTGTAAAAATAGAGTCAAATAAATGATCCCTGCCAGCAATTTCCGTATTAATATGCCCTCTAATATGCAGCTCGCAGAAGAAAGACTCAGGAGAGGTGCATTTGCATGCATGCTCAGCCTCTTTTTTACAGCCTAGCTCGAAGCATTTCTTCTGATTCATCTACAAGTATTATTAAAATAGCTGCTTATATTAAAAATGTACCTAATCTCATTTTTTAGACAGAAATATCCAATAAATATTTGTATTCTGATGAAAAAGAATTTATGAATAACTGATTAGAGCTTGAACTAGCATGAAACGGTAATCCAAGTATTAATAATGGCAAGCATCCCTTTGGAAAATTCTAGGCTATCAAAATTCTTGTATAAGTAAGATTAAAATTATGCAAATTAGTTAGGAATATAATTCGATAGATAATTGTAACAATGATGGCGACTTTTCCTCAAGAGTTAAAAGGGCTTGAAAACACAAAAGAGCAAATAAAACTAAAAATAGAAGACGGGCCAAGCTTGCTTAATTTCCAAATGAATATTGCTACTAATGATCTCAGAAGTAAGCTCGAAGAGACTGAAAGTGCTTTAGCTACTATAAATAGCTTAAGAAATAAAACAGATGAGATTTTGAGTAAAGCAAACAATCCAGAGTTAGAGATGGATTTTCGAGCAACTTGCTCAGTATATCAGACCAGTTATAGTCTTTTAGATCCACTACTAATGCAAGCCTATCAAGATTATCTTAACGCTTATCAACAAAAGACATCTCTGTATAATATTGTATATGAAATTGAGGGGGTTAATTTACATATTTATAACACTGAAACTGAAAGCGAAGAAGTCAAAATCTTGCAGACTCCAGAACCACTAGACTTTGGAACTTGCATTACTCAACTTCCAAATGGCAAGCTATTATGTTTTACTAATGGTTATCATTATTCTGGGATTACATTGCTGATTGATGTGAATCGTGAAATCGAAGTGCTTCCATCTGGAACTTTTTGCTGCTACTCATCATGCATCTATTTCAATAATAGCGTCTATTTCTTTGGAGGATTTGATGGGTTTCATTGTTTAACTCAAACTAGTAGATTTGATTTAGATAGAAATCGATGAATTCAATTAGCTTCAATGCCAAAAGCTGATAAAAATTGCAATAGTATAATATTTAATGGGAATATTTTGATTTCTGGGTTATTTAATAGAAATCTTTGGTTATACTCAATTGATATTGACTCTTTCTCGACGATTCCTTATGAGTTTGAAGCAAATAAAATAAAGGCCCTTATAAATGCAGAGAGACTGTATTTGATTGAATGCAATGGTGGATCAATATATGAAAGCGAAATTGGAAGTGATACGAATTGGAGACGAATAGCAGACTCAATTATTTATTCTTCTATCCAAGTGTATTGTTCATATAATAAAGGAGAAATATGCATTGGTGTTTCAAACCCAGGAAATGTTGATTACTACAAGTTCGATTTAAATAAAAAGTTAATCAGAAAATTTTAAATATCATTTTATCAAATAAATTATTTGAAATATTTTTAAAACTTTTATTCTTGGCTTGAAAGCTGAAACTCCTGCCAATTTTATTTATTATAAAATATATTAGGAGATAATTGAAATTTTAATTGATAAAAACCTATATAAAAAGACTCAATATTATTCTTTCTTTTCTTTTCAACCTTCTTCATAAAATACAAATAAATATTTTCATTTAATGAAAAGAAAACATCAGCTGGTACAAAGCCAGTTATAGTATGCTTCCTGCTGCGATTAAATGCTGATAATAGAAAAGATTGAAGCATGTATGCTTCAGTTGTCTTTATTTAAGCTATCTGCTCAACTGTAATATAAGTGACGATGAAGATATTTGTTGTAATTCTCTACAGTACCTTGAGCTCGTGGATTGTAAGGTGAGTTGGTGATGTGTCTAATAGCATATCGATTGCAAAAATCTCCATCTAAACTATTGCAAAAGTCTCTCCATTATCACTTTGAATGATTGAAGGTAGTTTTGGTCATGAATTTATTATGATTTCTAGGCTGATTATTACGTCTTCATCTGATTTTGCTTTCAAAGTTTGTGCTGCAGCATATTCGAGAAATGATCAATGATAGATAAAACATAGTTAAATCTAGACGCATCGCTTAACTCTTCAGTAAGTTTGAATACATATTTGAACTCTTTCCAAAGGTTTGCTAGACTTAATTTGGATTTTAACATTATGCTTTACATGCTTATGAAATTCGATTGAACATGTCAAGCAATTTCCAACGTATTCTTCACAGAACCTACGAATTCCAATTCAGTATAGGCCTTTCTCTGATATCCAATTTTCCATTTCTCTTAATGTTCTATATGATTTATAAGATCATTAACAACGAGCCGATTCCAGGATTTATGGAATTTCTCATATGAACGGGATTACAAGCTTTTTTGTTTTTCAAAATAATCTAGACTCTGTAAGCGCATCAAATCCTCTAGGAATTAATCCATATCTACTTAGTATTTCATACTGTATGAACTTTTAGCATTTTTTTGTTTTACTTTGTCTTCTATTTTTTTAATTCTTTCAGGGTAGATTTTTGGGCCTAATAAACCTGCAGACATTAAAAAGTTGTAGACATCATCAGTTTCATACATTTTACCATGCATTGATGTAAAAAAACCAATATCTTTAATTTTTTCTTGAATGGCTTGCAATAATTTTTTTGGTTCTTAAACAGAATTTTTTAATTCTAATGTACCAATTTGGCTGGCTGGTGAATATAATGTGCTTTTAACATGAAGAGAAAAAGATAGTTCAAGTAGCATATCATAATGATTATTGCCTGAATATTTTATATTCATGATAGAATTAGAAGGTGGATTAGTTTGAATTGTTTATGGCTCATTTCTAAATTCTGAGTAAAGATAAATAGATATATCAAACACTTCTAAAGTTGCACATAATTCTATATCACCTGCTCAGAATCCAGGAGTTCGAAGTTTATTATCATATTCATCAAATGTGCAGTCAAACTCCATCAATATGCATTCTTCAAATATTTGCTTATATTTCACTGGATTGGCTTCAATGTGGTTAGCTATTAAATTGCAGTAATTGAATGATTATCTTGAGAGCCGATTAGATGAAAAGAAATGCATCGATAAAGGCAATTTCCATCACCTCTTATAGGTATAAGATTTAAATGCTTTTTGTCATGATTCTCTCCAATTGCAGCTGAAGATAATTTATTTGTATCATATTTTGAAATTATAAGTTGATCTTCAAATGAATTTTCTCCTTCATAATCTGAAAAATCCTCAGACGAATCAAATAAATTTAAGTTTGAACGAGCATTTGAAGTCAAATTAAAGTCATCTTGATTGTTTTGAATTATATTTAGGTTTTGACTGCTTTTATCCTCAATTGGCATGCTGCTTTAATTTATTGGATAAGGCAATCTTCCAAAGGAATGTTGGTGATTTCTTTACTCACTTGCAAATTGACGCATATTTCATTATTCATAGATGGCAGAGATGATGCTGGTGATGATACATTTCTTATTAAAAAACTTCAGATGCACCAAATTCTTGAGCAATCAGTGTTGTGGGATTGGGTTTAACTCTTTTATCTGGTTGGTCGGTGTCTTTTAATTTCCGCTTTTTTACTACTTTCTTTACGCCATAACAGTATCAATACAAATTTTATTTATTTATATCTTAAATAATTATGCCGATAAAAACGAAAGTTAATTTTATAATAAAAGATTTTAATATATCTCTGCTTTTTCTAATAATTTGGTAACTTGAATGATGCTATGGAGATCTTCTGAGATTTGACTGAAAAATTGTGTAAATTTTTTTACCTTTGCATGGCTTCTGTTTCATATAGTTAATAATTTTTAAATACAAGGAATAGAGTAGAGCAACTTAATAAAATCTCATATAAAATTTTAGCTTGCCGAAAAATTCCAATTAAATAACATTTAATAGTTTTTATAATTATATATGCAATAATTTTATAAAAATATCGTAAGCTGTAATTCTTTATTCAACTGATTGCTGCTCTTGCAATGATTTTTATTATATATTTAATTCCTTCTATATTTTTTATTTAGCATGGAAGAGCATTTTGTAAAAATTCCAAACGATTACCTCTGTCCAATCACGGGGGAAATAATGGAAGACCCAGTTGTCGCAGAAGACGGACAAACTTACGAAAGAAAATCAATTACTACTTGATTCCAAAGAAAAATAAGTAGCCCAGTCACAGGAGCAGATTTAAAAAGCACAGTCCTATTTGAAAATCATCGACTTAAATCATTAATCAATACTTTTAAGGAAAGTATCCCAGTAATTCAACGAGATTCTCAAATTAAAAAGGATTTGCAAGAAGCTATAAATGCCAGAGAAGCCTATTTTAAAGATCGTCTCAAAAAAGAAGAAGAAAAGCTTTCAAACATTTCAAGAAATTATAACGCCGAAAGAGAAAAAATTAATTTTTTAGAAAAAAAATTAGATGATATGAAAAAATATAATGTTGTGCTACAACAAAATTTATCCGAAGTTGTCAATACAATTAAAGCAAAAGATGAAGAAATTAAAAAACTTAGCCAAAATTTATTAGAAACTAATATCACAATTAAAGCTAAGGACAAAGAAATCAAAAGATCAAAAGATCAACTAGATAAAGCGAGGCTATCGCTAGAAAAAAATATGCTTAAGGTTGAAAACCAAAAAAATGAAGAGATAAAAAAATTAAAAGAAGAGTTGGCTAAAGCAAAGAGGAGACTTGAAGAAGGTAAAATTAGAGATGAAAATCAAAAAATTGAAGAAAATAAATGACAATGACAAAGTATTCCTGCGATGGATAATCAGTTTCCACCGATGAAATATAAAGAAAGAGCCAAAAACCAATTTGCTGATCAACCATTAAATCATCTTGCTATGCAGAAAAATATAGGATCAGCAATCTGAATATGTAACAACTGCTCTCATGAAAATCAAATTGGTTGAGATTTATGCTCAGTGTGTTTCTTTAAAAAACCTGGAATAAATGGATGGGTTTGTGAGCAATGCAATTTAATAAACAGTCCTAATAAAGCAAGTTGTGATGCCTGTGGGTTTATAAAAGCAATGGAGAAATCTATAAACATTTTGCGGGAATTTGAAAGAAATACAGTGCTTAATTATGAAAAAGAAGGACATAAAAATGGGTATTATGCTATAACTCCAGAGTGAATTAGAGATTGAATAAATTACACAAGTGGAGGTCAGAGTCCTGGTAGGCTTATAACTTCAACATTCTTTGACAGTGATGGTGTTTTAAAGCAAGGTCTTAAAAATTTTCGTGATTACAGAATGATTAATAAAAGCCAATGGGAGTATCTTTACTTAACTTATGGGGGAGATTCTCCTTTGGTGTGTTCATCTTCTGATATCTATAGTTTAAAAAGCGGTAGGATACCTCCTTTTCAGAGATATTCATCTATAAGTGGCGAAAAAAACACTGGGGAAGATTGAAATTTTTAAAATCTTTAAGATGAAGAAATAATACTTTATGATTTTCATTTAATTAATAATTCAAAAAAAAAGATAAGGCAATAAATTTCTTTACTAAATCAAATAAATAAATTGGGTCCCCAATATTTGATCATCTCTAATAAAGGAGGGATTAGAAATTCTTTGATCTACCCATCATTGATTAAGCAGTGGCGATCGGTTCGTTCAAGAATGTAGGAAAATAAGCATGACTGATAGAGAGGACGAAATTCCAAATGATTACTGCTAACTACAATAGGAGAATTGATGGAAGACCCCAATTGTTGCAGAAGATGGGAGAACTTAAACTTGCTGCTTGGTTTCATCGAGAAAACAAAATAGCTCAGTCACAGGCATAATTTTAATAAGTGCAGTACTATTAATAATCATCACCTAAAATTAATTATCAACAATTTCAAAGAAAGAAGGCCTGAAATCCTACAATATCGTTCAAACTATATGAAATTTACAAGAAATAATTAAAGCAAAAATAGAAAGAAATTAAAATTGCAAAAATGAATTGACTAAAACAAAAAGTGCTTTAGAAGAATATGAAAATATAAACAAAAAGCAAAATTTACCATGGCTCGATTGTCAAATAGAGCTCCCAATTGATAATAAAGGAAAAGGCAACTTTCAAAACCCAAGTAGGGCAGAAGAAATGAAAATTATCAATCTTTTAGGCAGCTGGATGAAAGTGTAGAAATTGAAAAAACTAGAGCAGCTTCTCGAGAAGCAGAAAGAAATACAGTGCTTAATTACGAAGAGATAGATATTCAAATGGATACTACGCTGCATCTTTTGGGTATATTTGTAACTGAATAAATTATACAGCAGGAGGATAGCGACCAAGAAGACTTTTAACTTCCCATTTCTATGTTAATGAAGGCTTTTAAAGTAAGGTCTAGAAATTACCGCAAATATGTAGTGATAAATAAAAGGCAATGAGAGTAGTCAGAAATGAGCCTGACTGAGTAATAATTAAAAAATTAATTCAATTTCATAATAAAGTGGAATTTGAATTTTATAAGATGTTATTATGGGTCAAGCTAGTTATCAATTTATTTACCATAATATTACTCATGCCTATAGGCCAAGTGGAGGAAATCATCGATTTGAATTTTCAGATTGAGAATCTTTTAAATCCTGCTATATAAATTTATATTTAATTTTAGCTTTACTTCTCAAGGATTTTGATACAAAATAACTTCAGCTTGCAGAATTTGAAGATTTTGAATTATAATTATTGATATTTATAAATATAATTTAATAAAAATTAACATTAAAATTATTAAATAGCCCCTTATAATGAGAGACCAAAGGCCATTAATATTTCAAGTCTTCACTCACCTTATCATCTATGCATTTCCTATATCATTGATTATCAAGCTTTTAACAGGAAGCTCCTATGACATCTCCTTTACTGTAGCAATGTTTTTTATGGTCTTATTTTTGCCTTGCTTTTTTAAACAGATTTTTCGTGATGATGGTCCAACAATCTCATGTATTTTATTTATAATTTTCATCTATATGTCCTTTACAATTTTCATGAGCGAGTCATATAGTTTCTTGAGGTTTTCCAATGGCCTTACAACATCAGAAAATACCTCTATTAATGAAATCAAGTGTTATCAAGAAAGACCAATTTATTATGATCTTTCCAGAAAAATAATAGAAGATAATAGGTCATTGATAACTTTTACAGGACCAAAATCAACAGGGAAAACTACATTTTTCCAGTGAATGAAAAATCATTATAAAGGAATTTACTATGTTTCTATCAATACCTCAAATAAAGAAGACAATGGAACAATGGTAAAAGAATGGGTACAGCAAGCGTTGCCTCTTACTTTATTTGCTCCGTTTTTTGGGATTTATCACATATTCTATCATTATTACTCCTATGAATCCTATTTAGACGCAATGGTGTTTTCTAGATTAATAAAGTCTTTTATTAAGGAGCAACTTGGATATAAACCCCTTTTTATTATAGACAATTTCAATTTATTAGAAAAATCCGGAAAACAATGAAATGATATAAATGATTTTATTATAAAGGGGATGGAAAAAGGTAGCTATAAAATTATTTTAGCTGGAGATGAATCTACGAATTTTGAGCCATTTATTTCTTTATATAATGAATTATCTATTTACTCTATGCATACAGCACTTGAGTTCACTGAAGCAGAGTCCATAGCATATCATACTTGCTACTTACCCCATGATTCAATTGAAACTGTTACAAAATTGTGCAAATACCTTAAAGGTAGCATAGACCAATATCAAAGGTATTTTAACATCGCATTAAAAGCTAAAAATAGACTTAAAGACAGCGAAGTAAATGAAATTATTTTGACATTAATAGACAAACTCGCAGTAGATTTTAAGAAAGCTGATATTGATTTTGAAGCTATATCTAATAAGAAAGGAAATGAGCTAAGCAAGAAGAATGTACAAAATATAATACAAGTTATTTATTGACTTATAAAGTGCCAAAAACCTATCAAGAAAAATAGTGTTTCACCATATCTTACGAGAGAAACAGTGGCTAGTATTTTTAAGACTTACTATAATGAGCTAGAAATTACTGAATTTATTGATTTTAAAACAAATTTGCATAAAATCTATGCTGCAAGAAATATGGGACTTAATGATGATGAAAACTTCAATTTTAGAACTTTTCATACTTTTTCAAGAATTTTAACGCAGAATAACTTCACACTTATAGAATATGAAGATTTAGAAAAGAGACTTATTGAGCAATAATTAAAAATTTATTAAATCTATAATAGAATTTCTCTATTCTTCTGTTATCTAAAATTGCCATAGAGTATAGCATAAAGCCCACATGTTCTCATCTATAATAAAAATTTGAAAAGGCATCAATTTACTATTCAAATTGAGCAAGACTCTTCAGCAACTCTTTTATATTCTGAATAAATAAATAAAAATATTAAAAATTTAACTTACTTTCAATAATATATAAAAGATAAACAATTCTTAAAGCCTTAGTTGGCGTGGCTAGCTTTGCATTTTTTGTATCATAGTAACCAATATCTAACCAACGAGCTTTCGATCTCTCCTTTTGCATATCATTCTATTTAACAGTTCTTTTCTTGCATCTATTCGTAAATAATTGCAAGATGGCTATTTCCCTCCCTTCTTCATTATATTTTGGATTATAATTGGCTATCATAGAGTTTTTCAGCAGTGCTCAAAATACAGAAAATACTATTAATAATGAAAGTTAGGGTTATAAAGAAAGACATGTCATTATGATCTATCTGATCAAATACAAAATTAATTCCTAATAGATTAAGAATTGATAGAAAAAAGCATTATGACTATATGCTTTATATATTCTTTGTTGTTACAACAAAATTTTAAGTATATAATATGCTTTATCTATTTTCATTAAATAAATTGTATAATAATTAATTTTAATATATTATTTGGAAACAAAATAGCTCTTATGGATATTGGAATCAATAAAAGCTAAATACAGCATTCTATTATACAGCATTTTTATATAAGTTTTAAGTCATAATTTAAAGACACAGAGTAGTTAATTTTAGTATTGAAATTAAAAAAATTAATTAAATGAAATCCCAGAAGCAAAAGGCTAAGGCAGAAATTCATGCAAATATCCCGCATTATTAATTTATAAATGAATAAGATCAATAAACTATTGAATCGCTCAGAAAGAGATTATCATGAATATTTAGCTCAAAAAATCCTGAAAGACATAAGCATTTTGAAAACTATTGATTTAGTCAAGAAATCTTATTTAAATAAGCTTGATTTAATTGATTTTCCAGAGATATTACTATGCTTTAATAATTTCATTAGCGAAATCACGAAAGAAGACCTTGTAAAATTTATTTTGCTCTCAAGATTATCAAAAGAAATTGATTTAGCATGCAGTAATGCTGCAACTATTCTTGCTAAAAGCGATTTTGTATTTAAAGACATCAATTTCAGCAACATTCGTATCCCAAAAGCTGACTTATCCCAGCGGCTATTCGTAAATGTGAATTTCGAAAGCAGTTGCTTAAAAGAAGTTAACTTCCTACAGTCTCAATTTCATAGTGTGAATTTTCAAAAGTGTGACCTCAGCTATGCAAATTTTGGGCGTTTTATAAACTTTTATTCAAAAAATGGAACAGGATTCAGTTTCTCTCCTGATGATAAATATTTTTACTATAGAAATGATGATAACGTCATAGAAATGGATTTAAAAGAGCAGAAAGTTAGAAATAAATTCAGCTTAGACGATTTTATTATTACAAATATCGCCCAAATTCACAGCTCTAGATTTAGGCCTTCCTCACTCCGCTAATAATAAATCGGGTAGTTTTACTACAAAAATACCAATAGTAAATTCTTTATCATTAGATTGAATTTTTAATTTTTGAGATTTGAGCATTTAACTCCGACAATAAGCAAATTTTTATATACTCATTACTATTGCTAAAATTTTGAGCGAAACCCCAAATTTAAACAAATTTTGCTTATTGTTAGGGAGTGAGCAACAATTCATGGACAATTTATTAGGCTTTGAGATATTTATGAAAAAACACTTATATATGAGCTTAAAAGGTATAGATTGGTTATTTCGCCAAATTGAAAATATATTGCAGCTCTTGATGCCAATTCTACTGTTCTTAGCTGGGATATAGAAAAAAATAGACAGATTCTTGGGACTTCTAAAGCACTCACATATAGAGCTTCAAAACTGGTTTTTTCTCCATCAAATAGATATTTAGCAATAATAAGGGCAGGTTCAATTTCTGTAATCGAAACTGAAAATTGAACTCTCTATAGAAAAATTCGAGGAAAGTTCCCTATGAAAAATATTTTTAATATTTCTTATTGTGGGCAAAAAATAGCCTTTCGCGATTCTGTATATATATATTTGGTTGATACTATAACCTCAGCTAAAACAATCATTTATTGTAGGGCCACAAAACAATTATGTTTATCATTTTCTCCTTGTGGGAATTATTTAGCACTGAGCCCAAAAGAAAATGAGGGATTTATCTTAGATTTAAAAACTAAAAATACATTCCAAATTTTTGCTGGATTTGAAGGATATATTCTATCAGTAATATTTTCTATTTCAGGAAAATATATTTGTTGAAGTGATTCTAAAGGAAATATAAAAATTTATGAATTTTCTTCGAAATTTGCCCACAATGATAATAGCAGACATCTTAAAATTCATAAAGCTAAAGTATCTCCAAAAGGCACATATCTAATTACTTCAAGCTCAGAAAAAGCTATCTTATGGGAGTTGAGAACTTTTAACCCAAAACAAATAAAGCAATTTATGAATTTTTATTTTTTTGGTGACTATATATTTTCTCCTTTTGAAACTTATTTATTTAGACATTTCCATGGTGAAATGCAGATCTATGATATCAAGCATGATTTCTGGTTTCAAATTTTAAATGCAGATCGATGGGGGATTTTTGATTATTCATTTTCTCACTGTGAAAATTATTTGATCCGCTTTAATAAGCACATTTATGAATATTTCAGTATTCGTGACATGAGTTTAGTTAGAAAAATTAACACCCGACAGCAAAGCTCGTATAAGCATAAATTTTCTGAGTGTGGGAATTATGGATTTTTAGATGAGCCTCTTAACTCTATTAGCATATGAGATTTGGTAAAAGGCGATTGCATGAAAAAAATTCAGATAGAGGCATTTTATAGCATATATGGACTCACTTCTTTTCTATCGCAGATTGCAATTCTTGTTTCAAGAGAGAACACAAGTTTTATAAATGTTATCAAAATAGATACTGAGGAAATTGTGTGTCTAAATTGCGAAGGAGAAAAGATTTATAGTATGTGCTTTGTGAATACTAATCGGGAATTGCTTGTGGTAGGGTATGAAAAAGGGATTTTTAAAATATGGGATATAAAAACAAAAACTATAAAGCTACAGTTAAGGTCATTATTGGCGAGGAATATTAATTCAGTTGAGGCTGTTAATAATCATATTATTATAAAAGAAAAAGATAATGTTGAAATTTTCAGCCTGGCTCAGTTAAGTTAGAGATATAGCCAGATTTTAAGTAGATTAATTTATATAATTGATTATCCTTTAAATATATTAATAGAATAATTTTCACTACTACTTAGCATATTTCCCTTAATCATTACTGATGAATAAAACTGCTTGCAAATTAAGCAAGATTTAACTTTCACTTGAGATATTTACGGTTTTAAATTTTTACTTAAAATTAATTTAATTTCTCTATATGTTTTAAAATTCAATTATATCTATAAGCCAATTTGAATAAATTACTTGAAGAGAGACTTTATAGAAAATATTTAGCCTATAATATTTTAGAAAAAATAAAGAAAATCTTATTAATACTATGACTAATGGTTCAATATAAAGTAAATTTACTCCATCTGCTAATATTTTTGCTTCTTTATGTGAAATACGTTAATCATTTTCAAATCCAATTTATGAAAAATTATAAATATAAATATAAGTATGTTTTTGTTTCCATAATAATTAATTTTTTCATAAATGCAAACTTTACAGATTTCTGATCTACAGTATTTACCAATTGATGCTTGCAGAAATTGAATGGAGTCATAAGGGTTAGCTTAGCTTGACTGCAATAGACTGAGAGATCTGAAATTTCCGGATCATGTTGAACTTTGGAATTCTTTTTGTGTTTATTTAATTGCTTCAAATCTGGAAGGAGAATTAAATTGTTTCAATCCTTGAGTATTACTGATTAAAGAGTAAAAAATAATATCTGTATGAAATTTCTTACATTTTAAATCAAATTATTTAACTCTTATTGCGAAATCAAAATTTTTGCTTTGCTAGTATAAACATTAAAGTGTAACATATCCAACTGTAGATTCACAGATAGCATACATCTTGAAGCCTCATTTATTGGTGTAGCTAGTATTCAATACACAGCTTGGTTTGCTAGATTAATTATCTTATCCAATCCTTTTTTTATTTCAATTTTGCATATAATTATCATTAATATTATTTTAATATAAAAATCTATTATTTTTGCAGCAGTATTTGCCAACCTTGGTAATAGTCTCAGAAAAGCGCATGCATGAATGCTCAATCTAAGCATATATATAATATCTAAAAAACATTTTGCGCTCTCTTTGAGGGAGCGATTTTGTTTATTTTTAGACTTCATATTAATAATTGCTAAGTAAATATAGCCTATGGCTGCAAATTTCATTTTTTTCTGCCCTTCCAATAAGAGCCCACTTTAAAAAATGCTAAATTCTAATTGTTAATTTTAAAAATGAAGTTATTAGGTTTTAGGATTGATAATATTACTTTTCAGGGATAAACAATTATATTCTGAAAATTTAAATAAAACATATCATGAAGTATCTAACAAAATAAATGCTTATATAGGTATCTATTATTATCATAAAAAGACCAAATTATCGCGATTTTTATTACTGAGATCGACAATTCAAACATTTCCCATTTATAAGCAGAGACTGATCAAATTCTTTGTTGCAATTAAGACAATTCTTGAGCTCTAAATTGTTGATTATAGAACGATTGTTGAACTTATCCCATAAATTTGGAGACACAAGACTCTGAATTGTCAAAGAGTCGATCTTTCCAGGGCAATCATCAAGCGGACATTTCATAGATCTCTCCATAAAATTTTCCTTGATATTATTTTCTAAAAACTGTTTTAAATCTCCTTCACAAAAATAATGATCGCAAGGAAGTCTTTTTAAGAATCTCGAAGGAAAACGGGTTTTACATTTCTCGCATACTGTTAAAGGATCAGCTGCAACTAAAGCATCACTCTTCTTAGGTGAAGAGTTTTTATCTATATTATGTATCTGTGCTTCTCTTAATTTCTCTAATTCGTTATGTTTTTGCAGTTCTTCCAGTATTAGCCGTTCTCTGGCTATGTTGCGACTTTCTCTTATTTTAATAACTAGAACAACCAAACAGCTTATCCAAACTATGAAGAATACTGATATAGGAAGAGCTATAGCAAGCTTTAGCTTCCAATCGTCATCTGAACTATCAGAAGATTCATTGCTGTTAGAATTTTCACCATCTGATGAGGAATTGTTGTTACCAGAGTTATCTCCTGATGACCCTGAGTTACCATCTGAGTTTGTGCTATTAGTGCCTGAAGTAGAATTTGTTCTAGAAGTAGAATTTGTTCCTGAAGATCCACTTCCAGAACCGTTTGAATTAGTAAAATTATTATAGCTAATCTGAGATGTAATTCCAACAGTAGCAAAGCCGACTTGCTTATTTTCCATGTCATAAATTGAATAAAACCTCCTAAGAAAAGGAAGACCCAAGATTCATGCATTGGCTATACTCGAATAACCAAATGTCGCGAGACAGTTAAGATCGCTTTCTAGCAAATATCCTTCTGGTTTGATCGTGAATTTTACCCCACTCATTTGGATAATAAAATAAGGATATGATCCTTTGCAATCGCAATAGACTTGCCCATCATCTCCATTGAAGCAGCTATAATCACCGCGTAAGCGCGCAAAAATATCATTAATGACATCTGTTGGTCCTTGAATATAGCTCGTTGAAGAGCTAATTATTGCTGTATTTCCTTTGCTCGTATAATTAACACTGTCAAAATTAGTACTATCGAGATTCATTTCCCAAACTCCATTTGTGCTTGCTACCTTAATATATGTAAAAGCACTTTCTTTTGAATATTTATTTAAATAATGGCCATCAATAATAAGCATTGACTCACCATAATTAGGCAAGTCAGAAAAGCTGTTGGAGTCATTAAAGTAAAGCGAAAAAACCATATTGCTAATATCATGCTGGATAGATAAAGTACTTAAAATAGAGGGGTTTCCATCACTAGTAGTGCTGAAACCTAAGCCAAAGAAACCATCTGGCCTATAATTATCGATGCCTGATTCTTTGCTAACTGAAAGTATCCCTTGGGATTTTGCAACAAGTCCTACTATGCTGATTGTGTCTTTTCCGGCGTATCCTTCTACCAGTCCGTAATTTAAATATTTATTATCGTTTTGAAAGGTCGATGAGCTACTTGGATCAAATTTTTTAGTTGAAGATAGGCATTGAGAACAATTTTTCTGCCCTATAAAAATCCAAGAGTACCTTAGAGATAATGTCGCTGTAAAACTTTGTGGAGGAGTTCCAACTTCAAATTGAATGGAATATTGACCCTAAATGAAAGGTACGTTTTCGATGTTTTCCATTGTTTCTAAAGACGAAAGCCTTCTAAATGAAAAGGGATTATTTATACTGAAATTTTTTGTTGAAAGTTCCAATTCGTGATGCAGAGGGATGTGAATTAAGGCGCCTGCTAAAGAAAAAATGATAAATAAAAATATCATTGACTATTTATTATGAGATTGCATCATAAATTTATTTGCTTAAGTAAATTATGAGAAAAAGGAATTTTAGTCGCTAATGCCAATTGTTTCTACACTTATCAATAAGTATAGACACGTTGAGTTTTAGCCTTATTTTATTCTGCTTCTTTTATAAGTTTGAATCATTAATTTATTTTAAACTATCAATAAAATCTCATTAAGAAACATAATTATTATTAATTTACCAATTAAATCTTATTATTTGATTAATAATTTTATTTGATTATATTGAAATGAAGAAAAATTATTAATTTCTAGACTCTTAAAATCTAGACTTAAAATATTTAAAAATAGTTCACATAAAATCTCTGCAAAATGGCTTTTTCTAAAGTTTTTTTTTACCAGCAATAGTGTCCAAAACTTTCTCGCAATCGACTCGAGGGACGTCATGATGCCGAATCCGAAAGAGTGGAAACACTATAATTTAATAAGTCTATTAAAAAATTAATATAAAATAATTTGCCCATTACTCTTTCAATTTAATTATTTATATTTATTAATTGTTTAAATTTACGCAGAAAACAATTTTTCTTTAGCTATAGTAAAAATATGTCCTTAAAGCAAGAAAAAAGGCAATACCTCTTGATAAAACAATACAGAGCAGTTAAGAAAAGAAAAAATCCAAGATATATTGATGAATATTTAGCCAAATGCATTTTGAAAGATATAAAAAATCGGAAAAGCATTGAATCAATTGAAAAATCTTATATTAATAAGCTTGAAATATTTGACCTTCCAAATATTTATCCCTTATTAAACAAATTTTTAGACAAAAATTTGAAAGAAGACCTCTTACAAGTCATTTTTCTATCAAGATCTTCTACAAAAATTGATGTTTCAACATTTATATATCAAAAAATTTTATTAAATAAAATATATAAATTAAATATCAAAATTGATTTAGCATGCAGTAATGCTGCAACTATTCTTGCAAAAAGCGATTTTTCTTTTAAGGATCTCAATTTAAGCAATGTGCGCATTCCAATGGCTGATTTATCACAGTGCTTACTTTTAAATGTGAACTTTGAAAACTGTTACTTAAACGAAGTTAAATTTTTACAATCCCATATCATTAATGTGAATTTTAAGAATTGTGATCTCAGAAATGCAAAATTCGGATTTTTTATGAAAACTAGTTCTCAATATGCTACAGGACTTAACTTCTCCCCTGATGAAAGTAAATTTTACTATAAAACTAATGATAGCCTGATGAAAATGGACTTGAAAACTCAAGAAACAAAATTTAAAGCTGATATGAATGATTTTATTTCATCGCATATCACTGGAATTTATAGCACTAATCTTAAACCATATACAGCGAAAATTCGTGGTCAGTATATAGAAATTTGGAATCAATATGACGAAAAGTGTTTATTTGTGATAAACACAGCTAAAATTGCAATTTCTCAAAATTGAAAATATATTGCTGTTCTTGACAGTAAGTCACAGGTTCTTTGCTGGGATATAGATATGAATAAGCAAACACTTGGAGCAACCAAAGGCTTCACTTATAAGGGTTGCCAGCTGGTTTTTTCCCCGTGCAGCAAGTATTTAGCAATTATCAAAGCAGCTGCAATTTATATAATTGAAACTGAGAACTGAACCCTAGTTAAATCAATATTGGGGAAATTTTCAGTAAAAAAAGCCTTTGCACTTTCTTATTGCTGTGAAAATATTGCGTATGGTGATATGACATTTTTGCAGCTGATAAATACAACCACAAGATTCAAAACAAGAATCTATTTAGCAAAGAAAAAAATAAGAGGACTATCATTTTCTCCTTGTGGCAGATTTTTAGCTTTCGGATCAAATGATAGTGCAGGATATATCCTGAATTTAAAAACCCAAAAAATTTCTTATATTTTTAATGGATTCAAGACTAATGTACTTTCAGTATTATTTTCACCATCAAGTAAATATATTTTTTGGGGTGATTCTGATGGTAATATCAAAATCTATGAATTTTTCCCTAATTTTCTTAAAAACGACTATCATCGACATTATCAAATTCAAATAGCCAAAATATCTCCTAAAGGATCGTATCTATTTACTTCAAGTCCAGACAAATCCATCTTGTGAGATTTAAGAACTTTGGCTCCAACACAAATAAAGCAAATAGCAGGTGGCGGCTCATATGATGGATATGTCTTTTCTCCATTCGAAACTTATTTTGCTTTTGGGGGTAATTATATCAATATTTACAATATAAAACTTGATGATGTCTTTATTGTGCACAAAATAGCAAATTATTGGTTATGTTATTTTACATTTTCTCAGTATGAGGATCATTTGATTGTCTTTCATATGCGTTCTTATGAATATTATAGCATTCCTGATTTTAAGATATTTAAAAAAATTGATACTAAAGAGAATGGAGTATCAATTAAATTTTCCGACTGTGGAAGGTACCATTTATGGCGTAGCTTGAGCTATAATATTTATTATATATGGGACTTAGAAAAAGGCAATATTATTAAAAAACTGGAATATTGAAACAATCATTTCATTTTTACACCTCTTTCAAATCAAGTCGCATATTTTGATTCCAGAAGTGAAAATATTAGGATCTGAATTATAAAAACTGATGAAAATATTTCCTTGAAGATTTCTGGAGAAAACCCACTTTGTTGATGTTTTGCTTCTGATGAAAATTTGATTGTGAAGGGATATGCAAATGGAGTGATTAATGTATGAGATATTAAAACGAAGACTGTAATAGAGAAGATAAAAACTTTAATTTTAAGAGATATTAATTGAATTGAAGAAGTCAAGGGTCATATTTTAATAAGAGAAAAAGACAATATTGAAATTTTCAAGTTGATGGTTACAGATAAACTTTAAAATAAAATTTTATTATCATTTTTTTAAAATATTAAAATTATTAGACTTATAGGCGATGCAATGATAAGACTTATCAGTTATATTAAGAAAGTCTATAAAAAATGAGCAATTTAATTCATAGGTGAGATGCCCAGCCCATAATTGAATACTGCTAGAATTTCGAAATGGCCTTATAAAGATGCTTTTGAGCCATCCTAGAAAAGATTTTAGGTATATTATATTTAAATATAAGAAGGAGAGGAAATAAAAATTAAACTAAAATGCAAGGCAGCACTAAGAGAAGATAATCTAATTAAATATTATCTCATCGAAAATATCATCATTTTATTTATTTATTCAATGCTTCCCGAGAATAATAATATTAAGCCACTTTGGACAATGATCCAGCTAAAAGCTAAGAGATCTGCGATTCTAAGCCAAGCCA
Source organism: Blepharisma japonicum (assembly GCA_949751835.1). NCBI lineage: Eukaryota > Ciliophora > Heterotrichea > Heterotrichida > Blepharismidae > Blepharisma > Blepharisma japonicum. The sequence continues at coordinate 3,702 of CATKHK010000189.1, read as the reverse complement.
GTAATAGCCCAGATACAGAGGAAGATTTTAGGAGAGCTTGCTCATCATATGAAAATCATTCTTCTGACCTACTTAACCAAGCTTATCAAGAATATACTAACGATTTCCGTCAGCCGACGTCTCTTTATCATCATATTCCAGATGATAACAGATTTAATTTATACATTTATGACACTGAAAGCGAAAGAGAAGAAATGAAAGAGCTTAAAATTCCAGGTAAATTTACTCACAATGCATACATCACTTATCTTCCAAATGGTGAATTGTTTTGTACTGGCTATAAATCCGATATTATATTGAGAATCAGCAAAGATAATCGAGCTAGAGTAGTGCCATCTGGAACGTTTCGTTTTGGACGATCATTTACTTATTTTAAAAGAAATGTTTATTGCTTTGGAGCAGAATATGAAAATTATAGTTGGCCCGATTCTCGTAGATTTGATTTGGATGCCAATAGATTAATTGGATTAACTCCGGTGCCATGATCTGGTCATGTTTCCTGTAGTACACTATTCAATGGGAATATTATAATTTCTTGATATGAAGAAGAAAATCTTTTGCTATATTCAGTTGATCTTGACTCTTTCTCAATAATTTCTTCTGATTTTGGATGAGGTACAAGTAAGATCCTAGTAAATGCAGAAAAGAGACTCTATTTGTTCGAATCCTGTGATAATTGATCAAGAATATATGAAAGCAGTGCTGAAGATGAGTATACTTGGCAATGAATAGCAGAATCAACTATTAGCATTTATAATGGCATTACTTATTGGTCATACAATAAAAGAATGATATATATCTTATTTAGTTCACTAGGTTATTGCAGGATGTACTACAAATTTGATTTAGATAAAAAGGCTTTTTTTGAGATTGCTTATTATGATGAGCACGTGGCTATTGGAATAATAGGCTCTAAGCTCCAAGCAATAGAGTGCTACGATCATACCTTTAAACTTGATCCTGATCATGCTGCAGCTTACATTAATAAAGGATATAGTCTATCCTATATAGGAAATAGGCTGCAAACAACAGAATACAAAAATAAAGACATCGAACTCAATCCTGAAAATGTAAAAGCTTATCAATATAAAGGAAAAGCTCTGGCAGAATTGGGCAGAAATCTTGAAGCTATAGAATGTTATAACAAAGCAATTGAGCTCGATCCTCAAGATCCAGAGTCTTGTTATGTATATAAAGGAGATGCTCTGTATGATTTAGGCAGAAATCTTGAAGCAATAGAGTGCTATAGCAATGCTATCAGACTAGAAAACCGTGAAAAAATATATAAGGCTTACTATAAAAAAGGCTGTGCTTTGCACAGATTAGGCAGATTTATAGAAGCAATAGATTCTTTTAATGAATTAATCATACTCAGGCCTTATAAAGCTCTCCCTTACTATTTAAAAGGCAATACTCTTTACGACTTAGGTAGAGATCTTGAAGCTGTGGAGTACTACGATAAAGCAATTGAGCTCGATCCTGAAAGAGCTAGTTTTTACTTTAATGAAGCCAAAGCCTTATATAATATAGGAAGATTTCTCGATGCAATTGAGTGCCATAGCAAAGCAATCGAACTCGATCCGAATAATCCTCTATATCTCTGCTATCGCGCTAGCCTTCTCAGTAATCTTAATCAAGAAATAGAAGCCCTTCAAGATTTTAATAAAGCTTACGAATTGATCAAAAATACTCAAACAAGCAAAAATTCTAATGTCTCCTTTAAAGAAAGCATTATGAATGAAAGACCAAGCCAAGATTTCCCTGAATTCCTTCACATACTTTTTAAATTGCAGGAGAGCGCTGTAGCATTTATAGAGGAATTCCAGAAACTTAAAAATGTTCTTCTAAATAATCCAGACTTGTTAAAAGAGGCTGAAGAAAGTGAGAAAATAGTTAAAATCCAGCATTCGCAAATTATTAAAAATGCAATTCGTTTTTTACATAGAAATAAAGATGTGTCGATGCAAAACCAAACGAAGCAAATAGAAAAAGATACCATTAAATATCAAAATACAGCAAATGATATAATTGCTCAAAAATGGCTATCTATGCAATAAGACAGATGCTGAGATAATATTAATTTATTTATATAGGAATTTTTATAAAAAACAAGTATTTAATTGCTTATTTCTTAAAAAACGCATTAAATTAGCGAAATTAACCCTATTTTAAAGAATTTTAGTTAAATTAATTTATCTCTATTATAAGTTTGGTTTAAATCAAAGAGAAATAATTAGGTTTAAAAAGAAGATAAAATTTCGAAAATATTTATACATGCTAAAAGCAATTAAACGATAACATATTTATATAAAACTTTATGGAATAATTTATTTATGCTCCATTCTCTATTTAATTAATTGCTAATTGTGCTATAATTATAAATGCTCGGAAATTCTTTTAAGAAGCTTTGACTTTCAATTTTCTTAGGCACTTAATTAAGCTAATAAAAATTAGTTAAATTCTCGTGAGAGCTATCACATAAACTCAAGTCCTGATATTCAAATTAAAGAAGCCACTCAAATCTATCTAAAATTTATTAAGTTTAGTGGAAAGCATACAGGAAAAGTTTGGTTGTATTTTTAGGTATAGAAATATACATTAACCCAAATTCAATATCGCAATCAAATGAATTTAAAAGCTGATAGGCAATTCTTCTATATTTGGCCAAGCATATAAGCCTCTGCATCATTCTTATGATATCAGTAATTTTTTGATAAGAAATTACCCTTAGTTGATATAAAAACAAAAATTATTGAAGAAGAAATATACAAAGGGGATATCGAATGAAAATTTAGAAATTATATTGATTTTCACATCATATAACTTAATGCTTAATTATGTGATAAATTTACTATCAGACTTTATAATTAGAACTAAATAATTTTATCATCTTAATAGTCTGTCTGGGATCATAGCTTTGCATTATCAAATTATTTACTTATTCGAATTGCTTACTTGGTGTATATGATAAAACTTAAAGATCTAAAATTTTAAAATTAATATTCGCAGCATAAATTAAATATTCCATATAATTGATAAATGACAGTTCTCAATTGAGAGAATTAAATCACCTATATTTCTTATGTGCTAGGTTTTTAAAAAAGAATATTTTTTCTAAGAAAAGGCATTGAATACAATTCTTCGAAAGCCTAAAGTAATTTTTTATAATTGCCAGATATTTTATTCCAAGAACACTGATCTTAAAAGAATAATTCTCTAAAATTATCTTACTAATTAAACCTTTGGGATTATTTTTAAAAGAAGCCAATTTGCTCTTTTTCAACATATCATAATTTCTTTTTAAATTATCCTAATTTCAATATTATCTATATCAGAATATTGATTTAATTCTAATTAAAAGCAATAAGTGTTGAAAATAGCATCATGAAGGTAAGTAATAAAAATATCTTCAATAAGTATTAGCCTAATTATAAGTAATCTAAAACATAGAGATTTTTTTATTTGCTAGAGCTTTTAGCAGAATCTAGCCAATTTCCAGCGATTTAAAATTTCAATGGGTTTTCAAGCACACCCTTTTATATCTTCTTCGTCTTCCTCCATCTTTAATTTTTTGCCCATTTTGACTTAGTCATTTTTCCAAAATGGCTCCATAGCAAAAAAATAAGGAAATTTTTTTTTTGTATATATAAGAGGGGTCGAAAAGAAAAATGGAAATAGAGTATGAGTGCAAGTACCCTTGTG
>CATKHK010000188.1:0-22605 GCA_949751835.1 Blepharisma japonicum | reverse complement strand
ACACCCTAACACCCTAACACCCTAACACCCTAACACCCTAACACCCTAACACCCTAACACCCTAACACCCTAACACCCTAACACCCTAACACCCTAACACCCTATTTAAAAAAGTATCAAAAAAGATTAATAATCTGAACACAGCCTAGAAAAAGTTTCAAGAAGAAATTAATGAGTTAAAACAGAAATTGGAGGAAAAAGAAGTAATTTTAAGCACTCAAGAATCCACAGTGAAAGATTATTGAATTTGCGTAATAGAGCTTAACAATAGATGCATAGAATTGAAACAAAAAGATTATATAAAATCTAAAATGCAGAGCACCTACCAGAAATCAAATTAAATATGATAGTGTTGAATCAAAAATGAAACCATTCAAATAATATATAGAAATTTAGAGTCCTCCGATTTAGCCTTAGAAAGAGAAAATAACAGATTAAAAATTTGAGTAGCCAATCTGCCGAAAAGTCACTCTTTTCGCAAATCCTATTTGGAAAACGAAAATTTAGGTCTGAGAAACAACAATAATGATACTTTCAATAAAGAAATAAAAGACTAAAAACAAGAAATAGCTGCTTTAGCTGAAAAAAAGCAGATTGTTATTAATGAAAAAGAAAAATTGAAAAATTGCAACAACAAAAAGATAGTATTCTAATACCAAACATTGGGACACTTGAAAATAAACTTATCTAAACATCTTTAGTAATAAAACATATATTTCAACAACAAAAAATTCATAGCCTTGAAGAGACAGTTATCAGAACAAAATGCATATTTAAGGCCAGAAATAGGTGATATACAGCATTATCAGAAAGTTATTCCAATTTATTCACTGTCCTTAATTAAAAGGATGTGTGATGAACTAGATAATTATGCAGTAACAATTGCGAAATCTATTATAAGGATTAACTATCCTTAGCATTATATTTCAAAATCATTAAAAATTACTTTTAACTAACCATTTTATAATTGCTCTAATTTAATCACTCTCTTTTCATTCAAATCAAACTTATTTTTAGATTTATTAGACTAATATTTAGGGACTTTTTGTGAGAAATTTTTTCCTATTGAGGCATCTGCTCTTAAAAAGGTTAAATTTTGATTAAATAAATATCTAAGCTGAAATTAAGTAAATTCACCCAAATAGGCTAATATTTATTATTATAATTCCTTATAACTTATTGACTATTTTTGATAAAATACTTATGGATTAATTTCAATCAATGATTTTTAGTTATGATTTTAATATTTCTTATAATTAATAAATCAGCAATGAACATCATAGAATTTTCTTTTATCATTGCTATTTTTGCTAGAGGTCAACTGGTTGTTGATATAGCATGAAGCTCCTTCACAAATCCCGTTTTTGTTTCAAATATAACTTCTTTACTTCAGCAAAATTTCCAAGACCAATTTGAATTTAATTTGACTTATCTTGACATCATTTCAGGTTACCAGCAATTTAGGAATAGTCCAGATATAATATTTGACATTACTTTTAGTTCTTTATTAGCAGAATCAATTAAGGAATTCGCTGCTGAAAGTTCGACCATAATTGCTAGTATCAGCAAATCAGTTGGCACATATTCTGATTGAGAGTTTTTTACTCATAGTTCATGAGAAAACCAAATGGAAGCTTTATCCTGCATAATTTCTTATTTAAACTGGACGACTTTTATAGTGATTTCTGATGAAATTTATAATGAAGATGATGAGTTTTTTTATTATTTCTCAAAAAAAGATTATCATTGATTTTATTTCGCAAATAGCAATGATAGAAACTCTTCGGATTTATTTATTGGAAAAGTAATTCAGGCTACTGGGATAAAAAATATTGTGATATTAAATTTTGGGGAAAGTACAAAATTGCTACTAGATAGCATATCTCAGCAAAGCTTGCTAATTAAAGGAGCTGGAGTTATTGTAGGGAGTAAGGGCTCTTGAGGTTTGTATGGAGATGGTGTTATTGCTTATGCAGAATCAGGGTTGGAAAGTGCTGATAGTTATTCTATATATGAAGGCTTAGCGTTCGTAAAATTTCTAAATCTAATACTCAGTTTTCCTTCAGCATTCGATTCCTTGGCATTACTTGAATTTTTAAACAAAAATACAGTTGATCATCATCAATTTTCCTACTTTACTCTATTAAATATCGAAGAGAATGAAAAAATTATGAAAGGAAAAATTTATAATGGAAATTTAACAATATCAAAGTCTCTAACTTATCCAGGGAATTCTTCAATAATTCCTAACTCTCCTACAACAGACGTAAATGTATGAATTGCAGATGGAACCATAAATCCAGGAACTGATCCTGATTTACTGGCAAGACAGCCAACAGCAGGAGAATTTTATGCTTTAAGCTATTGAAAAAATATGCATAGCTTGGATGGCTTTGAAATCACAGTAACTCATACTGACTGTGGGGTTACAGTATTTGATTTAACTTATGCATATTCCTGTTTTTCTAAATTATTAGCAACCCCTGGTGTCGGATATCTAACATCTCTTTATCCATTTATAGCAATAGGCAACATTTTAGCATTAAGGTCTTTGAATCTTTCAATGCCCCACATTTCGGCTTACGGTCCTTCAGCTCTTTCTCTGAATAACACGCTTTTTCCTGAGTTCATGACAATAATAAAAGACGAAACTTTCAATACCCAGGTAATTTTAGATCTTGCAGTTATTTTTGGTTGGAAACATTTTGTACTGATTTATGATGAAAACAATTTAAGGACTTATAGTTTTTTTTTATCAAAAGTCAAGCAATATAACATGATCATTGCAAATGGCCCTGATCTGAGGCAAATAGATGCATACTACACCAGAGACAAATATCCCCAATGAAAAAATTGATTTACAAGTTTAATAAATTTGAAGGTTAGACTTTTAGTCTCATTTTTAACACCTCCTTATGGATTTCATGTAGCTGAAAGCTTCTATGATGCAGGGCTTAGAACAGGTGACATGATAATTTTATGCAACGCAAGAATGGCGTATGCAATTCCTTGAGAAACCGATTTAGTCCAGCGACGAAAAGTCATTGAGGTTTTTTATGGTGCAATTGCTGTTGCTCAAGCTGAGTGAATTGGTGAATATGGACAAATGCTTTCAAAAGGCTTTATAAAAGAATATGGAAACCAATTAGAATTTCGCTGCCTAGCATTTGATTCTGCAATGCTTCTTCTAAATGGTATTGCATATACTATAAAGCATGGAGGAAATGTAAAGGATTATGAAACCTTGAATATAAACATAAGAAAACAAAAGTTTTTAGGTTGCTCAGGGACTGTATCAATTGAACCAGGGAGTAATCAGAGAAGTTTACCTACTTTTGGGATCTTCAGCTTAAGATGAAATGAAACTACTCAGGAGGTTTATGAAGAATTCACAGGTTTGTATGATCTAAGTAGTGCACAGTTAATTACTTTTTATAGTCAGATCTTATGATATGATAATACCACAAATGTGCCGACAGATTTAATTACATATGAAAATGGCTGCCCATTTCCAGCTAAAATGATTTACAGGTCTAAAAAAGGGGCTGGAATGCTATATGGAATTTCCATTGGAATAATAATTATCACAATTATTGAATCGATTTTTATATGAAATAAATTATGAAAAAAAATTAGAATACAGAAATTAGTAATACCTTCTTATGTACAATTTGAAGATTATATCATGATGACAGTTCTGGTTATAGATTTTTTCCAATTTATCTCTCAAGGACCTGACATAAGTGGATTATATGGATGACTATCCTTATTGTGTACTTATACAATGACTAACTTTGATTCTACAGTCAGAGGTGATATTTACTGGGCTTATTTATATACCGCTATGACGATTTCTTGCTTTTGGATGTTTACAGCTTTTTTATTGTTTTATAGGCTAAATAAGCTATTAAGTGAAATGCTGAGGCATATAAAAAATCTTTCTTTACTTTTGCTGCCTATAATTGGAAATATAGCATTTGTGCCTATGGTTTCAGTACTCTTAAGCATTTTTCAATGTGATCAGGGAATTGGCTCAAAAATTACAGATTCTTTTATAAGGCATGACTGTACAACTCATTGTTGGGATAATGCCTATACTTTATGAGGAGTTTTCGCAATAATTTCTTTGCTAGCCTATATTCCTTTAACTATTTATCTAAGATATTTTTATGAAATTGTTAATGATCACATTAACATTAGAACAAATCCAATATTTATTGTAGAAAAAGTAGTCTGCCAAATAATTATTATCGTTATGAATCAAACTGTCAAAATATACAGTCAATCTTTGCATGGATTCTGCTGCTGCATCCTTTTTCTCGTAATGACCCTAATTTGCTTTAAGCAAAGCCCTTATAATTATCATAGAATGAATCTTTGGATTATTATTTCTTATCTGGCTATTTTATGAAGCTTTATTTTATCAAGTATTTACTGAATCTCGAATTTTTCTTCTCAAAATTTTTGGATTGCTTTGCATTTTTGGGGGTGGTTTATTTTAATAGCAGCAGGTATTGCTATTCAATGCAAATGATGCCCAAGTTTATTAAACACCGATAAGGTCCTAGATATTGCGATTTTCTTTAAATTTGAAATAGGAAGTGCAATTACAGCTGCAGAGCTAAATAGAATGAAAAAAAATTTAAACAATTCAAGATACTCAAATAAAAGCAAAGAATCAATAATAATAAATTCAACTAGGATTATCCCTACTATTAATGATAATGTGATATCGGAATAATTATTCCAATCTTCAATTCTCTCATATAAAATTCCTTTATCAATTAATATTTTTATAATCTCCAACCAATTGCCATATTATCTTTTATTTCTTATAGAAATTATCAAGTTTATTTTAGTCAACTTATTCGAATTTATGTGATTCGAGTATTTGCCATTTCTTGTAGTTTAGCTACACTGCAAGTATCCAGTAGTTAGGTTTAGCATTCAAATAATCTATTCCCAACACATCTTAGCCTATTAATAATATTCCTTCTTTTTATTTTAAGAAATTTTTCGAAATAATTTATGCAATATTGGAGAAATACAAAAAAATAAATATAATGTCAATAGTTATTTAATCAATGTGGGCTCTATGAATTACATTTTGCTCATTAATTCTTACAATATCTCAGTTAATTGTTGATATAATTTTCAGCTCTTTTACAGATTCACATCTGACTCCAAATTTGACAGCTTTACTAAAACAAAATTTTCAAGATCAATTTTCATTTAATTTAGTCTTCATTGAAAACATTTGGGATATTGAAAATCTTGAAGATAGTCCAAATATAATTTTTGACATAACTTTTAGTGCATCATTATCAAAGTCAATAATAGAACTGGCTGAAGAAAAGCATATAATAATAGTTGAAATTACTGAGCCAATTAATTGATATTCTAATTGGCAATTTTTTACTCATAATCCATGGAAAAGCCAAATTGAAGCTTTGTCAAGCATTATTTCATACTTAAACTGAACAACTTTTATTGTGATTTCTGATCGAATTGATAATCAAGATAATTATTATTTCTCAGGAAAGCATTTCAAATGATTTTGTTTCGCTAATGACAGCAATAAGAATTCAGCGGATTTGTTTATAGGAAAACGAATTCAGCCCACTGGGATAAGAAATATAATTATTTTAAATCAAGGAGAAAGCACATATTTACTTTTGAAAAGTTTGCATTTGCAAGGCTTGATCACTCATGGGACTGGAGTTATTGTAGGAAATGAAGGATCATGAAACTTATATGGAAATGGAGTCATTTCTTATGCAGAATCAGAGTTAGAAAATGCTGATAGCTATTACAGCTTTGAAGGTTTGGCACTTATAAAATTTTTAAATCTAGTTCTTGAATGCCCTTCAGCATCAGATCCTTTAGGCTTGCTTGCGTTTCTAAATAAAAATACAGTTGACCATCATCCAATTTCTAATTTTTCACTATTAAATGTCAAAAATACTGAAAATCTAATTGTAGGAAATATTTACAATGGACATTTAGCTCTTTTAGATTCTTTGACTTTTCCTGGGAACTCCTCATTAATTCCAAACTCCCCTACAACAGATATAAATATATGAATTGCTAATGGAACCACAAATCCAGGCACTTATCCTGAGATACTTGCAACAACTATGACTTATGTAGAACTTTATGCTTTAAAATATTGAAAAAGCATTCATGCATTAGATGGCTTTGATATAACAGTCACTAGCACAGATTGCGGGGTAACAATATACGATGCGGATTATGCCCATTCTTGCTTCTCTAAATTAATTAAAACTCCTGGTGTCGGCTTTTTAACATCTCTTTACTCATGACTAGCTATTGGCTATATTTATACATTGAGATCTTTAAACTGTTCAATGCCACACATTTCTCCATATTCTTCTTCAAATATTGCAGAAAATTATAAACTTTTTCCAGAGTTTATGACTGTTATAAAAAACGAAGCCTTCAATACCCAAGCCATAATAAATCTCGCATTAATTTTTGGCTGAAAAGATTTTATAGTTATTTATGATTATGCAGGTATACCAATTTACAATTATTTTGCTACCCAATTAAAAAAGTTCAATATGAGGATTGTAAATCCTCCAGAACTGCAAATAATTGATACATATTATACAAGGGATGATTATCCAAAATGGAAATGGTGGTTTGAAGGGATATTAAAATTAAGACCCAGGCTTATGATTAAATTTTTAACACCTCCTTATTGAATGTATGTCACTGAAAGCTTCTATGATGCTGGACTGAGGAGGGGTGACTTTTTTTATTTAAGCAATGCTAGAGTTGCATATTCACTTGAGTGAGACACTGACCCAGAGCAAAAGAAGAAATTGATTGAACTGCTGTATGGAGGAGTTGTTATTTCCCAAGCCGAATGGGTTGGAGATTATGGAGAAATGATAAGAAAAGGCTTTACAAAAGACTATATCAATGGTACTGATTTTCGCTGCTTAGCATTTGATTCTGCAATGCTACTTCTGCACGGGATACAATTTACTATACAAAATGGCCAAAATGTCAAGGATTATGAACTAATGAATACAAATATAAGAAAACAAAAATTCACAGGGTGCTCTGGAACAATATCAATTGAGCCAGGAACTAATCACAGAAGTCTGCCTACAATTGGGATTTACAATATAATGTGAGATGAAAACTCTCAAAAATTGTATGAGGACTTGGTAGGAAAATATGATCTTAGCAGCGATAGCTTGTTAACATTTTATAAGGCAATAGTATGATATGACAATACCACAAATGTGCCTAAAGATACTTTTGGCTATGAAAATGGCTGCCCATTTCCTGCAAAAATGATTTCTCACTCAAAAAAAGGTTTTCGAATTTTATATGGAATTTCTGCCATATTGGTTCTTATTTCGATAATTGAGTCATTTATTATTTGGCGAAAATATTGAAGAAACTTAAGAGTAAAAAAATTAACAACACCGACCTTAGTCCAATTTGACGATTATATTTTGATGGCAATAATAGCAACAGATTTTTTGCAATTTATATCTCAAGGACCAGATATAAGTGTATGGAATGAATGATTATCCTTATTGTCTACCTATTCATTGGCTAATTTTGATTGCACAGTTACAGGGGGCAAATATTGAATTTATTTAATGACGGCGATGGAAATGTCTTTCCATTTGAGTTTTACAGCATTTTTATTATTTTATAGGATGAATAATTGTCTAAGAATGATTTTAGAGCGTATTAAAAATTTTTCTATGCTATTGTTGCCTATAATTGGAAATATAGCATTTGTACCCATGGTTTCAATACTTTTAAGTTTCTTTCAATGTGACCAAGGAATAGGTCCAAATATCACTGACTCGTTTATAAGGCAAGACTGTAATACTTATTGTTGGAATAAAAAATATATTTTTTGAGGAGGTCTTTCAATCTTTTCTTTAGCGGCTTATATCCCCCTTTCTATATATTTCAGGCATTATTTCGAGAATATCAACAAAAACACGAGTATAAAAACAAAACCACTTTTTATTATAGAAAAAACGATTTTTCAGCTTATTATCATAGCTATAAATAAAACCATTAAAATTCATGATAAGTCTTTGCATGGATTTTGCTGTATTATCCTTTTTCTCATTTTTTTGGGTATTACTTTAAAGCAAAGACCTTATAACTACCATAGGATGAATTTGTGGCTAATTATTTCATATTCCGCTGTTTTATGAAGCTTTATCGTATCAACTGGTTACTTGCTGATGAAAATTGATTCGATAACGCTCTGATTAACTCTTCAAAGTTCAGTATTCTGTATATTTATAGCAATAGGCATTGCAATTCAATGCAGATGATTATCGAGCTTATTGTATACAGATAAGCCATTAGACATTGCAATTTTTTTTAGATTTTCATTAGGAAACAAAATAACTGCTGCTGAAATCAATAAAATGAAAAGAGATCTAATGGAATCTAAAAAAAATTCCAAAAAAATGAAAGCTTCAATACTTGAATCCCAATTAGTTGTTAGTACATCACAAGTAATAATGGTATCAGAATAATTTCAAATAAATATTATGATTTAGCAAGTCTAATTTGTAATATATTTTATACTTATTTCTTTATGTTTACATTTTATTTAGAAAAATTTATATTAAATATGAGAGAACAAAGAATCACGACAGATTTTCCAAAGTCACCAATGAATTATTCAAAAATTTTAATATTCACAATGATTCTTGCACGATCTCAGCTAATTGTTGATATAGCTTATAGCAATTTTTCAAGTTTAGATTTTATTTCAAATTTAAACTCTATACTACAACAAAGGTTCTCTGGCCAAATCGAGTTTAATTTGGTTTACGTTGAGAACTCTAAGGATATTCAAAAGTTTTTAGCTGATATAATTTTTGATCTTACTTTTAGTTACTCTTTGTCAGAGATAATTAAAGAATCAGCAGAAAAAAAAAATTCCATAATCGCTTATTTCGATAACTCGCCAGCTGAATATTCAAAAAGGGAGTTTTTTATTCATAATTCATGAGAAAATAAGCTTGAAGCGTTATATAGCCTCATTACCTATTTAAATTGAGAAACATTCATTTTAATCTCAGATGAAATCAACAATGAAAACAATAGTTATTTTGCTGATAAAAATTGCTATTGATATTATTTCTCAAATAGCAACAATGAAAAATCAGCTGATTTATTCATTGGAAAAGTAATCCAACCCAGTGGGATAAAAAATATTGTAATTTTAAATCAAGGAGAAAGTACCAAATTACTAATACAAAGCTTGGAAAACCACAATTTTTTGAATCTTGGGACTGGAATAATTATCGGGAGTGAAGGGATTTGAGGCTTGCATTGAAACGGAATTATTGGTTATTCAGAATCTGGCCTAGAAGCTGCTGATAGCTATTTAAGCTATGAAGGTCTTGCCTTCATAAAATTTTTAAATTTGATATTGAGTTTTCCTCTATCTTCCGATCCTTCGGCATTACTGGAATTTCTAAATAAAAATGCAATCAATCATCATCCCATATCAAATTTTACTATAATAAATTCAGAAAATTACAACAAAAATATAGTAGGAAATATTTTAAATGGAAATTTGGCTATATTTAACACTGTAATTTATCCAGGAAATTCTTCAATAATCCCAAACTCACCAATTACTGAGATTAATGTATGAATAGCCAATGGAACCACCAATCCAGGCTCCTCTCCAGACATTATTGTAACAAATCTTGCCAATGGAGGCTTTTATGCTTTAAGTTATTGAAAAAGTACTCATGAATTAGAAGGGTTTGAAGTAGTAGCCATCCCTACCGACTGCGGAGCAGAAGTGTATGATTCCGCCTATGGGCTTTCCTGCTTTTCTAAGCTCCTTACCACTCCTGGTGTAGGATTTTTAACATCTCCTTATTGATATATGAGCATTGCTTATATTTATACATTAAGATATTTAAATTGCTCAATCCCTAATGTCTCTGGATATTCTGCTTCAAGCATTCTTAAAAATCAAACAGCTTTTCCTGAATTCATGACGATAATAAAAGATGAAAAATACAATACTGAAGTAATTCTCAACCTTGCTGTAATTTTTGGTTGGAAAAATTTTGTAGTTATTCATGATGAAGCCAATGCAAATACTTATGAGTATTTTATTGAAAAAGTGGAACGATTTGATATGAATATTTTAAATGGACCTGATCTAAGGCTAATAGACACTTATTATACTTTAGATAAATATTCAGAATGAAAGAACTGGTTTGAGAGAATAATAAGTCTAAAGGGTAGGCTTATTGTGATTTTTTTAACTCCTCCTTACTGGTTTCATGTTGTGCAAAGCTTTTATGATACTGGATTGAGAATGGGAGATGTATTATTTTTATCGAATGCAAGGGTTGCGTATTCGCTTATATGAGAGACAGACTTTATACAAAGAAGAAAACTAATTGAGCTGTTGTATGGAACAGTTATTATTGCTCAAGCTGAGTGGATTGGAGAGTATGGCAAAATGCTGGAAAATGGGTTCGTAAAAGAATATAAATTGGGAACTGATTTTCGTTGCTTAGTATTTGATGCTGCAATGCTATTACTAAATGGAATAAAATTTACTATCCAACAAGGCCAAAATGTCAAAGACAATTGAATAATTAATTCAAATATGAGAAAACAAAAATTCGTAGGATGCTCCGGAACTGTATCAATTGAGCCAGGGGGTAACCATAGAAGTTTGCCTACATTTGGGATTTACAATTTAAGATGAGATGAGAATGCTCAATTGCTATATGAGAATCTTGTAGGATTATATGATGCCAGCAGTGCCCAGTTAATACAATTCTATTCAGGCATTATATGATATGACAACTCAACAAATGTGCCTACTGATTTAATAATTTATGAAAATGGTTGCCCGTTTCCTGCTCGAAAGATTTACCGCTCTGATAAAGGTGCTGGGATTTTATATGGAATTTCTATATCGCTGATTTTCGTTACAATTATTGAATCAGTTTATATATGAAAAAAATTCTGACAAAGTATAAAAATAGAAAAATTGTTAAATCCAGTCCGTGTGCATTTCGAAGATTATATATTAATAGCAATTTTGGTTATAGATGTTTTACAAATTTTATCTCAAGGCCCAAATATAACTGAATTATTTCCTTGGCTATACTTCTTATGCAGCTATTCAATTATTCATTTTGATTCCGATACGACAGGTAATATATACTGAATTTACTTGTACTCTACCATGATTATTTCTTGCTATTGAATTTTTTCAGCTTGATTATTAGTTTCTAAGAAAATTAAATTCCTTGATTACACAAGAGAACTTGCGATACTTTTGCTACCGATAATTGGAGATATAATATTTTTACCCATGGTTTCAGTACTTTTAAGTATTTTTCAATGTGATAAAGGAGTTGGCTCAAATCTTACAGATTCTTTTATAAAGAATGACTGCAACACATATTGCTGGAACAGTAAATATATTTTATGAGCAACTCTCTCAATAGTTTCACTAGTGACTTATATTCCTCTAGCTATATATTTTAGAGTGTATTATGAATTTATTAATGATCATATCAATATTAAAACAAAACCAATATTTATTATTGAAAAAACTGTTTTTAGGATTGTTATAGTTGTTATGAAAAAAACTATTATGGTTTATGATGAGTCCTTGCATGGGCTTTGCTGTACTGGATTTTTTCTTATTTTGATTATTGTAAGTTTCAAGCAAAACCCATATAACTATGACAGAATGAATCTTTGGCTAATTATTTCTTATTCGGGAATTATATGTAGCTTTATTATATCATCTCTTTATTGGCTTATTAGGTTTGAATCTCCAATATTGTGACCTATCCTCCAATGCTCAGTATGGATAATTTTAATTATAGCTGGCTATATAATTCAAAACAAAAAAATTCCTAGCTTATTATTAACTGAAAAATCAACGAATATTGCAATTTTTTTCAAATTTTCTATGGGGAGCCATGTTCCTGCTAATGAAATCAATAAAATTAAAAAAGAGCTTAAGGAGTCAAATTGCTCAATTGAGGTTAACAAGCATTATTTTGGGGATCGATCTTATAATTCAAGCATTAGATTGATGTAAATTTTAATAGCCCTTATTAATTTTTACCAATTTTTTATAATCATATGCTCAGTTTATATTCATTTAAGTTTGTTTCACAAAGCGAAAAATTATAAGTTCCTGGTAATAAACCTGAATTAAGTTGAATTATTACTTTTTGCCTATAAACAGCCAAATAGAGCGATTCTTCAATTAAAAATAATAAAATATTCCACCATCAATTTATTGAATCCTCGTACTTTATCATAAATTTTATGTTTTAAAAACTTCATCGTCAATGATAAGTTATATGGAATAGAAAATTATTTTTATGATAGTAATTGCAATTGGCTTTATTTCTCAAATAGTAATAATGAAGTCGTGACTGATTTATTTATCGGTAAGGTAATTAAGCCCACTGGGATTAGAAATATTGTAATTTTAAATAGAGGGAAAGCACAAAATTGCTTCTTAAAAGTTTGAAAAGAGCAATTTGATGGTATTCGGAACCGAAGTTATTATAGGAAGTTAAAGTGCCTGAAATTTATGTGGAAATGGAGTTATTGGCTACTCAGAATCTGGTCTAGAAGCTGCTCATAGCCATTATGGCTATGAATACTTAGCCTTTATTAAATTTTTAAATCTGATTCTGGCTCTTCCTTCTGAACCTTCAGACTTGCTCAATTTTAAATAAAAATCCAATCAGTCATCATCCTGTATCAAATTTCACATTTTTTTAAAACAAAAAATAGTAAAATCGTTATAGTAGGGAATATTTTTAATGGGAATTTAATGATATTTGAATACCTAACTTATCCAGGAAATTCTTCAGCAATTCCAAACTCCCCTACTACTGACTTAAATATATGGATCACAGACGGGACCACGAATCCAGGCACAATTTCTGATATTGCAATTGCAAGAATCGCAAATAGAGAATTCTATGCCTTAACCTACTGGAAAAATCTTCTTAATTTAGACGACTTTATTATAAAAGTAACCCACACTGACTGTGGGGAAGCAGTGTACAATGCAGCTTATGGTTTTTCTTGCTTTTCTAAACTACTTTCAACCCCAGGTGTCGGCTTTGTAACATCCGCTTACCAATATATTGCAATAAGCTATATTTATACATTAAGGTCTCTGAATTGCTCAATACCAAGCATTTCTCCATATTCTCCTTCAATTGCTTTGCAGAATAAAACAGTTTTTCCTGAGTTTATGACTGTGTCTAAAGACTTAAGAGTTAATATTCAAGTCAATTTAGAGGGTTTATTATGAAAATATTAGCGAGCATATAAATGTAAGAACATAGCCAGTTTTTATTATTGAAAAAACTGCTATCCAGGCTATCATAATAGTTATGCATAAAGCCATAAAAGTCTATGATGAATATTTGCATGGACTTTGTTGCATTATTATATTCTCAATATTTATTTTACTATGTTTAAGCAACTGCCTTACAATTATAACAGAATTAATTTTTGATTAATTATCTCATATCTTGGGGGTTGTATGGAATTCTATTTTATTAACAATTTATTGGCTTACAAAATTTGAATCATCAGTATTATGACTTACTCTTCAATACTTTACATGGGCTATTGCGATAGAACTTGGGATAATAATTCAATGAAAATTACTGCCAAGCAAACTTTTCACTTAAAAGGTCTTGAATATTATAATTTTCTTCAAGTTTTCTATAGCAAATGTGATTTCTGCTAAATCAAAAATTCATTCTGTGATAGTTATAAGCATTTTGTTTAGGGCATAGTAAAATTAGTAAAAGGAAAAGGATTATACAATAAATTCCATGCAATAATTCGCTGTAATTTTTTAATGTTTTATTCAAAACAACGATAATTACTTGGTAAATAGCTTTCTCTATTGTAAAAAATTGGATTAGTTCTTATGTTTATTGACAATTGATAATTTCATAATAATATCTAAGAAAAATAGCTAAAGGAATATAGGATAATAATGAAATTATTGAAAACCTCATCATCATAAGATATATTTACCATTCCAGCAATATGTTGTACATTCTTGCTTTATAAAAGATTCTGTAATATTATCATCGCCAATCCCTTCATCACATTGAAAAATACTGGAAAGAACCGAAATCATTGGCACAAGCAATAGTAGTGAAAGATTTCTTGCATGCTTTAGCATTATCTAAAAAACTTACTTAATCTGTAAAACAAAAGCTGTAAAAATTCAATAGCTTGAAATTACCACTGCGACATATAAATAAATTCAATAATTATCATCCTAGCAAAAGTGTCAAAATTAATCATTGGATAAGTGCATAAAAAAATAATCAAGGAAATAATTTGCTGATATCTGGGCCTTGAGAAATAAACTGGAAAAAATCTATTACCAAAACTCCCATCAAAATATAATCCTCAAATTGTATATGAGCAGACTCAGTTAATTTTTTTATCCTGAATTGTTTTAAACATTTTTCTCAAATCCAAAAAGACTCAAAAAACGTAATAACTGCCAGTCCAGCTGCAAGTTCATATAAAGCATCAAGTTTGAGGTTGAACGAAAAATTACTCTCGCAGGAAACGGGCAGACATTTTCATAATCCACTGTATCGCTAGGTACATTTGTAGTATCGTCATATCATATTATGCTTTTGTAAAACGTGATTAATTGAACTTTGCTATAGTTGTATACTCAACTAGATCCTCATATAATTTTTGCGGACTCTCATCTCATTTTATGTTATAAATTCCAATTATAGGGTACTCCTTTAATTAGGAAAATATACATCTATTTGAAGATTTTTATCCTTCAATATATAGATAGATATCCTTTTATCTAGGAGAACATCTTGCTTGAAGCTCTAAGTGCTATAATTGCTTTTGGCTCCTAATTGCTTATTCTTAAGATTGCCATTCAGAATTTCAACTTCTCCTCTCTGTTTTAAATTCCTAAATGATAGAAAGTGCTCTGTGATTTTTCAAATTATTTTAAGATAGTTGCTGAGAATAGAATTAAATTAAAATCAATATGCCAAATACATAATTATTATCTTTATCACACTAAGAAAACAATATTATCTTTCAAATTCTATGCTAAGCTTTTTGAATGTAGACTAAATTTAATCACCGAATAATAGAATTATTATAGCTTTCTTTCTTCTGATTATTTTATCATCAAATTGAACATTCTGAATATATAGAATTTAAAATAATATTTATTAGTCTTTTTAGTTCTCGGTTTAATTTTTAACTATTATGCCTAATTCTTGGGGCTTCCTTCTCAGGTCCACAAAGGGCTCCATTCCTTGTATCTATATTTTATATTGCATGAGTTCAAGCCTTATAGCTCTTAGTCTTCTTGAATCTATTTTGAGATCCGACATCATTCGTAATTATGGTTTTATTCTAAATCTTATATCTGATGAAATATAATAATGATTTTGGCTATATTTCTTATACATATAGCTTCCTGCTTGCCAACAGTTATTATTGCAATAGGCCAAGATAGCAACCAAAGCAAAATAGGCCAAATGGTTGCCTTTTTCAAAAATTCTGATCTGAATGTGACAGAACTAAACATTGTCGAAGTGAAAATAGAGGATCCAATTGACAGCTTTATGTGGCAATATAGCATTGCAATCGATGTCACTTACAACATTCTACTACAAGTAAAGCTTGCTAAGGCTGCAAAATTATATAGTTTTGTTCACATAATAGTTCGAGAGCCATTTGAAAATTTTTCTGACTGAAGCTATTTTTCTCTATTTCCTGAACAAGCTCATTATGAAGCTTTAAAGAGCTTTTTACTTTATTTGAATTGGTACCAATACAATTTGATTTATAGTGACTCGGAAAGTGCAATAAAACTGAGTAATTTTTTTCATTCAGATATAAATAATAAGAATTTATATTGCTATCCGAATGACAGAAACGAGGATGCTACTAATTATTTTATTGGAAAAGAGGTAAAAACTACAGGATTAAATAATGCTGTTATTTTAAATGAAGGGGAAGGAGCAAATAAGTTATTAAGGTCATTTGTAAAAAATAAAATTTATAATAAAAATGCAGGAATAATACTATGAAGCAAAGGCATATGAGGCGCAGACCAAGAAGGTCTTATAATTATAGTTCAAGAAGGTCTTGAATTTGTAAAGAATTCCGATGAGTATGAGAATGCTTCAGTTTTAAATTTTCTTCAAAAAATAAATACCTTATCAGAATCAAATTTTGTACTTAAAAAATACTTAGATATGGAAGGATATAGATTTTCAATTGTGAATATTCAAAATGGGCAGAGAGTAATTATTGGGACTATCTATAATGGCCAAGTCAATCTACTTAAAGCCCCAATATTTCCTGGGAATACATACGATTTTCCTGATTCACATAATTCAAAAATAAAGATATCAATTTCTGATGGCATTTCAAACTATGATGGGGCTGTCCACAGAGGAACTTGAATTATAAGGATTCCAACACTATATGCACTCAATTATGCAAACAAAACAAATTTAATTAAAAATTTTGAGCTAGAGCTGCATGAAACTGATTGCAGTGCAGAGTATTATCAGCACGATTTTTCCTATAACTGCTTCTTAAATCAGAAAGACAAGTTTGGAGTTATTTTCATACCATCGATCCACGATGAAGTATGTTTAGGTACCATTAGTGATTTCAGAGAAATGGGATTAAAAATTCCAATACTTGGGGATTTTTGTTATTCTACTGATCTCAACGATCAAAGTCGATTCCCTGAATTTACCAGAGTGGTAAAAGGTTTTGAGCTCCATTCCGCCACAATGGCACTTATGATGAGGATTTTTGGCTGGAAAAATGTGGTTGTCATGTATGAAAACACGACCTTAGGAAAAACCTTATACAATGGCTTTATGAATGTAGCAAATAAAAATGGGATACAAGTTTTGAATGATGTAGATAAGAGAATAATCAAGGCTTCATATTCTCGCAAAGACTTTGAAGAATACAAAGGCCATCTTACCCATGCAATCCAAACAAATGGTAGAATCTTTGCCCTTTTTGTATTAGTTGATCTTTTGAGCAATTTCTATTTAACATCCCATTTATATGATTTAGGATTGAGAAGGGGCGATGCGATTTTTTTGTTTTACCAGACTGTCTCCTGATTTCCATATTATGCAGTTGGCCTTGAACCAGAAATTATATCAAAGTGTGAAGAGTTATATTATGGATCGCTAACTTTTTTTCAAGCTGAGTGGATTGGAGATTTTGGCAAACAAACTTATGAAGGCATAAAAGAGTGATGGGGCCAATCTCCTGTATCTTATGATTGCCACGCTTTTAACACTGGATGGCTTGCCGTAAATGCGATTAATACTTTAATCCAGTTTGGTGAAGACTATACAGACCGTGACACTCTTCTAAAATCAATCAGGAGGCAAAGGATCCTCAGCTGTACAGGAAAATTAGTGATGTCGACCTCAACAAATGAGCCTGAAGAAATGATAGTGGGGATTAATAATCTGATAACTAATTCAACAACGGGGATATGGGAAGATTTTCCAGTTGGCTCGTATTCAATTGTGAGAAATCCTGTGCTGACTTTTGATCAAACTATAACTTGGCCTGATGGAGGAAATCAGGTTCCTAGTGATATCAAAGTAGATTCGCTTAATTGCCCTTTTATCCGTAAACAGGTTCAAGACTCTGAAAAAGGGGAAATTATATATTATAGTGTCGTCGCGTTTTGAACTGTTTTAGGCCTAGCACTATCGTTTATTCGTATTTCGAAGTATTGAGGCTCATCACTTCCTATTATTGAAGATAAAAGAGAAATAAAATTCCGAGATTGATTAGCTATTCTTGGCTTATTAATAGAGACTTTACAACTTTTAGCTTTAAGTCCAGATTTTATTTATTCAAAAATTTCCAATGGTTTCGATTGAATATCTGGAAATTTGGCAAATACCACAACATATGACAGCAAAATCTTTTGACCAAAAATTTATACAGCTTTAATAGTCTCTCTGGTCACACCAGTTTTTTACATCCTACTGTATTTTAAAATTGAGGAAAAAAGAATATTCTCTTTTATGGCATCGATCTGTGACATCGCAAAAGAGCTGCTACCACTTATTAGCAACCTATTATTCATTACTGCCATCAATTCTCTGTATTCACTATTTCGATGCACAAAGGGTATAAGCTCCAATATCCTTGAATCATTTTTATATGGAGACTGCAATTATTTCTGCTGGCATGATTTGCATTTATCTCTTGCAATTCTTGCTTCAATTGGCTTGCTTTTTTTTATTCCTTGCACAATTTTATGGAGACCTTATTATGAATCTCTTAGCTCCGATAAAAATATTTGTAGCAATGATCACTATTTGATCGCAAAAAGTATCCTTCAAATACTTGCGATTGCTTTAAAAGCAACTTTAGGAAAATACAGCAATTCTTTGTACGGTCTTTTATATATTGTATGCCTCACACTATTTTTAGCTTATTCTTTTTTCTATAAACCTTACAATTATAATAGAATCAATTTATGAGCACTAATTTCAATTCTGGCAGTAATTTGAAGCTCAATTCTTTCGTCTATTTATTCATTAGTCAACAACAGCAGCGTCTTTATATGAATATCTTTATTAGGCTTGGGCTGAATGTGTTTAGCTATATTTGGATATACTTTTCAGGAAAAATTTTATCCAAACTTTTTATACTCTGTGCCTGGGAAGGATATCAGCTTGTTTTATAAGTTTCAATTTTCACACAAAATCTCACCAGACGAATTGAAGGATAAATACTCGATTATAGATTCCAGCGATCGTGAATCATCTAAAGTTCATCATGAAGACATTGTTTTGAAATTTTAAAGTTAGTGATAGTAGTGAATAATTTTATAACTAAATTTATAGTAAAAATGAACTGATTAACTTCGGCAAGTTTTTGAGTGACATTTTCTAAAACTATCAGTACGCTTGGGCAACCCAATTTTACAAAGAAAATAGATCAAGTAGAAAAAGATCAAGTTCATATATGCTAATATTAGTATAGGTACTCACTAACCCTGCACATTTATTATCGATATTTATAATTTCTAACACCAACATCAGAAAATAGAGGCTTGATTAAGTAATGGACCAAAAGCATGACACTCATATGATAAACAAGCCCTTTTATAAGCTTCCTCACTATCTGAATCATTATTTCTTTGGCTTAGAATTACAGTTTTTTTGGCTTTTAGCTGGATAAGTGATCAAAATACAGTAAAGTTGGCCTCTGGAAACATTTTATTCATAAATAAATGGTGTTTCTTTTCGAAATATGAGCTTTCATTTTATTAATTTAACTCTTCCATTCTTCTCAAACAAAATGCTATTTGGCTCAAACATTGACGGATCAAAAAATTTGGTTTGAAAATTTTGATGGATCCTTGATAGGGATGGCAATTGAAAACGAAGCCTCTCTCTAATTTCGGAATTATTAAGCCAGTCTGGTGTGCTGTTGAGGAATGTCTAGCCGATGTGGTGACCATTTTAAATGATCCAATTGCCTATTATGCTACTAGTTTTGGGTTTAAGTTATCAAAAATATAAAAATAATTACCGTTGCATCTCGTCTCTATATCAGTGTTGAAGATTCTAGTGCTAATCTATTCATTTATGACACTAAAAGTGAAATAGAAAAAATGGAACGGCGTTTTGCCTTAATGAAATCTGATCCAGGTATACGCTGAGTTCATCTTCCAGATGGTGGGCTTTTTTGTTTTGATGATAAAAACTATAAACAATTTATAATCAATAAAGATTATGAAAAAAGATATCTGCCATCTGGAGCATCTTGATGAATACCATCAGCTATTTATTTTAAAAGAAATGTTTATTGCTTCGGAGGAGAAAGCTATGATGATAACTCTTATTTGAATATATATGCAGATATGAGGTGAATAAAGAAATCTTACAGATTTGATTTGGATGAAAATAGATGAATTCGTTTAACTCGGATGCCATTATCTGATCGTTTAGGCAATAGCATAGTATTTAATGAGAATATTATGATTTCTGGATATAAAAATAAAAATCTTTTTATATATTCAATTGATCTTGACTCTTTCTCTACAATTTCCTATGAGTTTGCAAGTATGAAAGTAAAGATTCTAGCTGATGCAAAAGAGAGACTCTATTTGATTGAATGCAATGGATCAGTCTATGAATGTGATATTGGAGATGAATATGCTTGAAAACGAGTAGCAAAATCAATGATCAAGTATAGTCCTCGTCAAGTTGACTGCTCATATAATAAAGGGAAAATATACATCTCAACCTGATTTTCTGTTATGGAGTGCATCAAATTTGATTTAGATCAAAAGACTTTTATTGATATTACTTACATAAGCGAAAATACAGCTTTTAGTAGGGTAGGATCTAAACTTCAAGGAATAAAGTGAAACGATCAAACCTTTAAACTCAAACCTGATCATGCTGCGGCTTACATTAATAAAGGACTTACTCTAAGTTGCATAGCGAAAAATCTTGAATTGATAGAAAAATATAATGAAGCAATCAAACTGAATCCTGAAAATGAATGAGTTTATCGTAAAAAAGGAGATTCGCTGAGCTATTTGGGCAGATATCTTGAAGCTATAGAGTCCTATAACGAATCGATCAGACTCTTTCCTGAAGAAGAATGCAGCTATGTTGGTAAGGGAGATGCTCTGTACAACTTGGGTAGAATTCTAGAAGCGATAAAATGTTATAACAAAGCAATCAAGCTAGATCCTGAATATGATGAAGCCTACACTAAAAAAGGTATAGCCCTGCATAATTTAGGTAGAAACATTGAAGCAATAGATACCTTTAATGAAGCAATTTTGCACGGTTGTAGCATTAATAGACCTTACTATTTCAAAGGCAATGCTCTGTATGACTTGGACAGAAATCTTGAAGCATTAGAGTTCTATAACAAAGCAATTGAACACAATTGTTGCGATAGGTATTACTGTTACTTAAAAAAGGGCAATGTTCTGTATGATTTGGGTAGAAATCTTGAAGCAGTAGAGTGTTATCATGAAGCAATCAAACTCTACCCTGATGATCCTCTATATCTCTGCTACCGTGCTCACATACTCAGTAATCTAGGGCAAGAATCAGAAGCCATGCTGGATTGCAATAAAGCAAATGATTTGATCGCTCGTGAAATTAGCATGAATCCTTATTGAATTTCTCTTGGTGAAAATGATGACTTTATGCAAAAAACATTAATTCAATGATGAGTTGAATCACGGCAGGCACTAATTAAATTACAGGAGAGTGTAGTTGAATTCAAAAATAAAATTCAAAAACTCAGAGTTGAAATTCAAAAAAGTCTAAAAAATTCAGAAATGCTTGAAAATGTTGAGGCAAAAGAAGAAATAATTAAACAAGAGCATTGAAAACTTCTCAAAAAAGCATCTGATTGCCTACTTCATTATGAAACTAAGTCACACAAAGAAATAATACAAATAAAAAAAGAAGCAAATGAGCAGCAAAAAGCTACAATTGATGCAGTTTCTCAGCTTAGGTTGCTGTTCTATGCAACAGTAATTAATTACCTTGATTCATAAAATAGAAAATAAATCTTTAAACCAAAATAAAGTATCTACTCAATTTTTATTGGTTCATAATTTTATAAATACTGGAATTATCTATTCTGATGGAAGAATTATAAAAACCTTGCCTAATATTGATATATATTTTAAATAATTTTATATGAGATTTAATGCTCAATTAATAAAGAAAAGTAATATATCCTAATAATGGCTTAAACTTTATGTGCCACTACAATTGTTTTTTCTACATCTTTTTCTTTCTCTTCTTTTGGAATCGACGTATCTAAATCAGCAATTTTCGCATTCCCTTTCACATCTTTCGACCTCTGTGTCCCAGTAGGTATATCATCAATCATTTCGTCGCTTTCCAATTCATTATTTTGTTTAAACTTCTTCTTCTTATACCTTTCGCAAAGTTCAACCACTTTTATAGTTATATAAGCATAAAGAGCCGCCTTAAAAACAGATGTAAAACAAATATTAACAATATAGCTAACTCCTGTATTTAGAACCCAAGTTCTACTAACTGATTCATCAAACTGAATTGCATACAGGGCGATGCTCCAGCAAAAATAAAACATAAAACCCCATGCTAAAATGATCCCAATTATTCGTTTAATTTTATTTTGACGCTTGATTCTTTTGTATTGCATTTCAGTCATTAGGTCATCAACTAACTTTTCTTTCAGCATAAAATGGAGTAAAATAGTTATGATAATCATAAATAAAGAAGACCAAATCATGATCCATAAATCGTTCCAGCTATAATTGACTGATAAATTATTATCACTTTGGGATATTGTACTGTTTGTAAGGTTAGATGAGTTGTAATACACATTTCCGCTTGAAGAATCTGAATTTTGGTAAAACATACCCATGAAAAACATTTGGCCTAAAAGTGCTAGGAAAAATAATGTGAGCCTGCTGAAACTTGTCAGATATGGATCTTTTACCAAAAATATGCTGAA
>CATKHK010000187.1:0-22923 GCA_949751835.1 Blepharisma japonicum | reverse complement strand
TTCCAGATTAAATACATGGAGATCACATGGTTGGCCTGAAAATCACATTAATTTTGATGTTTCAGTTTCAGTGTCTTGGCTCATTGGCAACAGATTTTCTAAAATTTTCATATTAATTATTCTTTTTGATTAACTAAATAATCCTAGAGCTATCAATTCAGCTAAAAATGGAACTGGAGCTTTAGCTAAGTATCTTCAAGCTACAAAAGATAACAGTTTTAAGAGATGATTAGATGAGATCTTGTCATTTTAGTTCTGTATAACATAAGTACATATTCAAAAATCTACTCTTATTTTTCAGAAATCTGATAATTATTTGCCTCTTATTTATTTAATTTCATTAAGAAGTAGTAAAATATGCTTTATTTAAAATAATTCAATTAAGGTTAAAATTAATATACCCTCTCTTGAATATTCAATTTTGTAAATTAAGCAGATTCTTAAACTCTCTGCTAACTTTGCTAAAAATTTTCCAAGACATGAATAATTTAATAGATTATAATTGGGAATTTTATTAAATTTTTTACTTTGAATTAATTATTATTCATTATTATGATTTTATGTAGTTCTATGATTTACTAATAAAATGGTAAATCAATTTTTTCTAATTTCATTTTGTTCAGATCAAATTTAAAAATATAGGAGCCTCCATAAAAATACAATGAATCCTTATAGAAAGCTTTATGCCCATATATGCAAAGATCTAAAGAGTTACAATTTCCTATAAAATTCCAATTGAAAGGACTACTATTATCACTCTTATATATTTTCCCAGAAAAATCAACCAAATAAGCAGAATTTTCCCATTTGTAAAGGAATCTTGCTTTAGTTGTTTCAAGTTCAAGTTGGCATGAAGATAAAGACAAAGTTAATAAATCTAGCACAAAAATATCCTTATAATATTGTGCTGAAATTAAAATCATTTCGTTGAATTGCATAGAAGTATGTGAATATAATCAGACATTGAGCATTGTTAGTTTTTCTCATCTCCAATTAATTAAATCAAATCTAGCAACAGTTGCATCTCCACAAATATAAGCAAAATTATTGTAATAAGTAGCAGAACATCACATATATATGTCTAATGAAGGGAGGATTCTGACAGAATAATCTTTATCGATTATAAAATAAATTTTGTAAAATTTTTTTCATTTAATACTTCCACAACAAAGCATTTTATTATCTGGCAAAAAGCACATGCAAGATGCTTCATCAAGGTCTCTTTCAAGAATAATATTCTGAGTAGTTTTACTTCAGGATTCCAGATTAAATACATGGAGATCACATGGTTGGCCTGAAAATCACATTAATTTTGATGTTTCAGTTTCAGTGTCTTGGCTCATTGGCAACAGATTTTCTAAAATTTTCATATTAATTATTCTTTTTATTAGCTAGACAATCCGAAAGTCATCAATTCAGCTACAATTGAGCTGGAGTATTAGCTCATTCTCTAGGGATTAAGCTTATATATCTATATAAAATTTATGCTAGCTATTTTTAAAATTTTAGATAATTTGTTTCTGAAAAAAATTAAACTGGTTTAAATTGAAGGGATTCAAACTATAAACTGCTTTAAGAGATAATTAGATCAGATCTCATCATTTTAGTTCTACATAGCATAAGCACATGTTCAAAAATCTACTCTTATGATTCAGGAATATATTATATAAACTTTAAAGTTTCAATTTTAATCTCTCGAAAATTGATATAATTATTTATCTTAATTTCATTAAGAAGCTGAACAAATATGCAGACTCTATTGTATTTAAAATAATTCATTATGGTTAAAATTAATATATCCTTTCCTAGAATTTTCAACAAAGTTTGCAAAATAGGCAGATCTTAAACTATCTGCTTTTGTTGCTAAAAATTCCCAAGAGATGAATAATTTATTAGTCTGTAATTTGATTTTTTATTAATGTTTTTTAAGCAATTTAATCTCCTCCTTTAAGAGACAAATCAAGCTTTTTAACGTTCTTTTGGTTTAAGTCAAAACTAAAAACCTGAAAATCATCAAATATCATGTATCAACAATTATTACAAAATGCACTATAAGAATACGGACTATTCCCACCTATAAATTTAAAATCTTTTATAATTTTTCAATTAAAAGCGTCATCTATAGAGCTTTCTAATATTTTCCCATAAAAATCAACCAAATACACTACGTTTTCAAAGCTGAAAAGCATTTTAGCACTGCGTTTTGCAATTGGAAGAGAATACGACGAAATTGATGAAATTAAAAGATCTACAATATAGATATTTTCGCTTTTATACTCGAAAGCCAAAATCAAGTTATTAAATGATATAGAAGTGCATCAGGACTGCTCTTCTTTTCTTTTCACTATTGTATGTCATCTTTGATTAACCAGATCAAATCCTACTATATTTTTCATTGATATATAAATAAAATTGTTATAAAAAGTTCCAGGACTGTCTGTATATATTGACCCTCTAAGAAATGTTTGCAGAACATATTTTTCGTCTTCCATGAAAACAATTTTTTTTTGATATGAGCTATACAAGCTGTTTATAGAGAAGCTATAATTTTGAATGATTTGAATATTATTTGATTCATCTATTATAAAAAGAGTTTCACCTTCTTCAGATCAATCACGCCAATTTGAGTAGCCAAAAAGTTTATTATCAGGTAAAGGGCACATACATCTAATCTGATAGGCAAAGGTATTTGAAAGATTGTGCTGATAATGAGCTTCTTTTGAAGTTTTAAAATCATACTCGTAGAAAGCTGGAAAATCATCGCTAAATCACTTAAGTTTGGATGTTCGGATATCATTTTTTTGATGAGATCGTAGAGGCAGCTTTCAAGGTTGTTTACTTTCTGTTGAGAAGGCTTCCATTAATATTAAGTTTATGATTATTTGTTTAAATGATCCATTAAAATATACTTAACTAAATTAAAATCTAGCAGCATTTGCATTTCCACAAATACAGACACAATTATTATAATAAGCTACAGAATATCCTATATATATGTCTTCTGAAGGGAAAATGCAGTTAGAATAGTCATCATCGATTATAAAATAAATATTATCAATGCTCTCATTCAAAACATCAACAACAAAATATTTTATTATCTGACAAATATCATATGCAAGCTGCTTCCTCGAGGTCTCTTCAGGATTAATAATTTCCTGGCTCCCTCTCAATGAGGGAACAAAACCACTAGTAACGCAGCCAATCTGATCAATATTTGAATGCTTTATTCTCATTGCTAGTGCTTAGTTACTGTTGTAATTAAAGTTAAAACATCCTAAAATTTTTAGCATATTTTATTAAGATAGCCATATTGCTCAAATATAACTTTGTAAACATTGCTAAAGGAATTTAATACTTATAAATTCTATGGAAAATTGCTATTAAAAATAACTTTTATTAAAATTAAAATTGATTTAAATTTTTCTTTCATTGGTTCTAAAGAATTTAACAATTGTTTCCATAGAAATTTTATTAAAAATATCAATATTTATTCGAAAATATTGCTGCTGAAGATAAGGAAATTGAAACTGTTTCTTTATTTATAAACCTAAAAAATCTTAAATCTTACCTTGAAATAGTGTATCACACACTTCCTATTCTTGTTGGCCAACAATTTTAAGAGCGTAAAAGAGACCTTTATTCCTTTTATATGAAAGTAGCCCTTTTTATTGAGAGCTTCAATAATATAATGCCATATCTAGTGAATTCTATATCATCAAAACACTTCATGCAAATATAAATCAGAATAAATTTTCTACACTTTATTTTAATAATTTCTTCCATAAAATTGTGGAGAAAGTAACCTAAATAAAAGCAATAAAATTGTCTCTGTATTTGTTTAATAAAATATTAATTGTTAAGTCTCTCTATACAAGGGTTACTCGATAGTTTTCTGTTAATTTTTAATCATATATTGGATAAATAATTGCTTATTTAAATATATTAATAAATATAAATCTAGCAGAATATTAGCTTATTAAAAATTGAATTTCTGAAATATATTTGAAAAATATATTAATTTTGTTAAAGTAGCTTAAAGCAATATTTTAGTTAGATTAGAAAATTCATTTAATTATTACTCTTTCGATATTTGTCACCGTTTTTCTTCATAAACTGATTTTCAAATATCAAAATAATTGATCTACTATAATAAGCTCAATGAGCTATTTCTAAACATACAAATTCGATTAACATGCCTACATTTTTCATTAAAAGCATCTTTAACTACGCTTTTGTTTATTATTCTTTAATTTGAATAAATAAGCCAAATTTTTATATTAGAAGCCAATTCTAAAGGAACTTCAAATAAGAATTTAAAAATTATATCATAATTCCTAGTAATTAATAAGTAAATGAAAATTCTGGAAAAGCTGGTGTTAGATTGCCAAGAAATCGAAGTCGAAACATCAAAATTTTGTTGGACTTACATAGGTGATCCATATGATTTTGAAGAAGTTAATCTTGAAACTATGGAAACAGATACTCTTGAAATTTCAGCTCCTAAAGATCATATTTATTGGTTTACTTGTATATGCTCTTTGCCTGGGAACAAGTTTTTTTGCTATCGAGGTCCTACAAGGAAATACAAACTATATGGTATTGCTTTTATAATAGACGAAGATCATAATATTCAAGCTCTTCCTTCTAAAATATTTGCTCATGGATATTGTGCAACATTTTACAACAATTTTGTTTACATGTTTGGAGATGATTCTATTTTGAGATATAATTTGACTAAAAAAAGGTGGCAAAAGCTAACAAAAACGCCTGGTTGTAATAATTTGTCCACTTGTATATCGTTAAGTAATGTGATATTGATTACAGGGTATTATTCCACATATCTATTTATATTTGATTTGCGGGCTTGCTCTTTTTCTTCTTGCTCTTTGAATCTGGGCCAAGATGTCACAAAAGTGCTTTGCAGATCTGGAAATGTGGCTTATTTAATTGATTTTTCTGGATTAATATTGGAAAGCGACAAAAATAATTTTTATGCATGAAGCTTTATAGGTTCTTGTATACTTTTTAATTATTCAACTATTTCTATTAAAGTATTTTATAAGAACTCCTGGTATTTTAACATCGATAATGCAATTATGAAATTTAATTTGGATACAAAATCTGTTGAAAGAACAAACGCAAGTATTTCATATGATAATCCCTTCGACTAAATTATAATTATTATTTATAAGGTTCATTTTTTATATTTTTTATAAGATTATTATTATATTTTCCTTTATAGTAACATAATTATTATTAATTATTATGATTTTTATGTAGTTTTATGATTTACTAATAAAATGGCAAATCAAATTTTTCTAATTTCATTTTGTTCAGATCAAATTTAAAAATATAGGAGCCTCCATAAAAATACAATGAATCCTTATAGAAAGTTTTATGCCCATATATGCAACAATCTAAAGGGTTGCAATTTCCTATAAAATTCCAATTGAAAGGATTACTATTATCACTCTTATATATTTTTCCAGAAAAATCAACCAAATAAGCAGAATTTTCCCATTTGCAAAGGAATCTTGTTTTAGTTATTTCAAATTCAAGTTGGCATGAAGAAAAAGACAAAGTTAATAAATCTAGCACAAAAATACCCTTATAATATTGTGCTGAAATTAAAATCATTTCGTTGAATTGCATAGAAGTATGCGAATATAATCAGACACTGAGCATTATTAGTTTTTCTCATCTCCAATTAATTAAATCAAATCTAGCAACAGTTGCATCCCCACAAATATAAGCAAAATTATTGTAATAAGTAGCAGAACATCACATATATATGTCTAGTGGAGGGAGGATTCTGACAGAATAATCTTTATCAATTATAAAATAAATTTTGTAAAATTTTTTTCATTTAAAACTTCCACAACAAAGCATTTTATTATCTGGCAAAAAGCACATGCAAGATGCTTCATCAAGGTCTCTTTCAAGAATAATATTCTGAGTAGTTTTACTTCTGGATTCCAGATTAAATACATGAAGATCATATGGTTGGCCTGAAAATCACATTAATTTTGATGTTTCAGTTTCAGTGTCTTGACTCATTGGTGCTATATTTTCTAAAATTTTCATATTAATTATTCTTTTTATTAGCTAGATAATCTGAAAGTCATCAATTCAGCTACAATTGAGCTAGAGCATTAGCTCATTCTCTAGGGATTAAACTCATATATCTATATAAAATTTATGCTAGCTATTTTTAAAATTTTAGATAATTTGTTTCTGAAAAAAATTAAACTGGTTTAAATTGAAGGGATTCAAACTATAAACTGTTTTAAGAGATAATTAGATCAGATCTCGTCATTTTAGTTCTATATAACATAAGCACATTTTCAAAAATCTACTCTTATGATTCAGAAATATATTATATAAGCTTTAAAGTTTCAATTCCAATCTCTTGAAAATTGATATAATTATTTATCTTAATTTCATTAAGAAGCTGAACAAATATGCAGACTCTATTATATTTAAAATAATTAATTATGTCTAAAATTAATATATCCTTTCCTAGAATTTTCAACAAAGTTTGCAAAATAAGCAGACTCTTAAACTATCTGCTTTTCTTGCTAAAAATTTCCAAGAGATGAATAATTTATTAGTCTGTAATTAATGTTTTTTAATGTTTTTTAAGTAATTTAATCTCCTTTTTTAAGAGACAAATCAAGCTTTTTAAGGTTCTTTTGGTTTAAGTCAAAACTACAAACCTGAAAATCATCAATTATCATGTATCAACAATTATTACAAAATGCACTATAAGAATACAGAAAATGAGCACATATAAATTTAGAATCTTTTATAATTTTTCAATTAAAAGGGTCATCTATAGAGCTTTCTAATATTTTCCCAAAAAAATCAACCAAATACACTACGTTGTCAAAGCTGAAAAGCATTTTTGCACTGCGTTTTACACTGCGCTTTGCAATTGGAAGAGAATACGACGAAATTGATAAAATTAAAAGATCTATAATATAGATATTTTCGCTTTCATATTCTAAAGCCAAAATCAAGTTATTAAATGATATAGAAGTGCATCAGGACTGCTCTTCTTTTGTTTTCACTATTGTATGTCATCTTTGATTAACCAGATCAAATCCTACTATATTTTTCATTGATATATAAATAAATTGTTATAATAAGTTCCAGGAATGTCTGTATAATTTGACCTTATAAAAAATGTTTGCAGAACATTTTTTTCGTCTTCCATGAAAAGAATTTCCTTTTGATTTCAGCTATACAAGCTGTTTATAGAGAAGCTATAATTTTGAATGATTTTAATATCATTTAATTCGTCTATTATAAAAAGAGTGCCACCTTCTTCAGATCAATCACTCCAATTTGAGTAGCCAAAAAGTGTTTTATCAGGTAAAGGGCACATGCATCTAATCTGACAAGCGAAGGTATTTGAAAGATTGTGCTGATAATAAGCTTCTTTTGAAGTTTTAAAATCATATTCGTAGAAAGCTGGAAAATCATCGCTAAATCACTTAAATTTGGATGTTCGGATATCATTTTTTTGATGAGATCGTAGAGGCAGCTTTCAAGGTTGTTTACTTTCTGTTGAGAAGAAGGTTTCCATTAATATTAAGTTTATGATTATTTGTTTAAATGATGTATTAAAATATACTTAACTAAATTAAATCTAGCAGCATTTGCATTTCCACAAATATAGACACAATTATTATAATAAGCTACAGAATATCCTATATATATGTCTTCTGAAGGGAAAATGTAGGTAGAATAGTCATCATCGATTATAAAATAAATATTATCAATGCTCTCATTCAAAACTTCAACAACAAAATATTTATTATCTGACAAATATCATATGCAAGCTGCTTCCTCGAGGTCTCTTCAGGATTAATAATTTTTTCAATTAGCAGTTTTTATTGTATAATTAGGTATTTAGGAACTCAAGA
Organism: Blepharisma japonicum; assembly: GCA_949751835.1. Classification (NCBI taxonomy): domain Eukaryota; phylum Ciliophora; class Heterotrichea; order Heterotrichida; family Blepharismidae; genus Blepharisma; species Blepharisma japonicum. The sequence goes on along the minus strand of CATKHK010000187.1, from coordinate 14,995 downwards.
AGCTAAAACAGAACAGCTAGTAATTAAATAATAGGCTGCAAATTATAAAAAATAGAGGCAAAAAAATAGTTTCAGCTGAATCAATATATATCACTACTTTTCTAAAAAATTGTCTTAAAATTCTCAATTAAAAGAAATTTCTAGCTTTTGACCAATCTATATTCTATGGCGCAATGGAATACAATGCCTAAATAAATTATAATTTTTATAATTTTATATAAATTCACATCATTTATAATCAAAATTCATATTTATTTTGTAGAATGATGAGAAGCAATCATAGCGAAGAAGATTTTAAATCTGCATATTATCAGCAATTCAATATTTTAGATTCTCATGACAAATCAATCCAAAAAACATTGAAAGTTGTTAAATTTACTTTTCAAGAACGTCCTCGAGATTTCCCAAAATTTGCAATTTTAAAACCATTTTATAAAGTTCTCACAAAATATAAAAAAGAAGCGAAATTTTTGGAGGACTTGTCAGCACTTCACCCAAACATTGTAAAGCATTATTACCATACAGAATTTGATGGAACATTTAGGATTTTTATGGAATACTGTGACTGTGGCAGTGTCTCAAAAGTGATTGAAAGAAGAAAGAATGAAAATACACCATGGACTGACTCAGAGCTGATAAATCATTTTATTACTATTGCAGGAGTAATAGAAATTTTGCACAGCAATAACTACATCCATAGAGATATGAAGCCTGACAATATTTTTGTTAAAAATCATGAAGTACTTAGAATTGGAGACTTTGGTGAATCAAAAGAAATTAGAATTGGAGAGTCAAAATATACAGCAAACGGAACAGAAATTTACATGTCGCCAAGCTATTTAGAACACCGAAAAAGTCTTCCTGTTGATAAAGCTGACGGAAAGAAGAGATCTGAAGAAAATAGGCTTAAAGAAGAAGAAGTATGGTCAGTTGGGAAAACTTTTTATGAGATGGCTGCATTAGATCTTTATGCAAATTTTCCTGCTTCAGAAAATGAAATTTTCGAAATAGTTGATAATAAATTGAGAAATCGACCCGCAAATTTGATACTTTTATTAAAATGAATGCTCGCTGATGACTATAAAAATAGGCCTAAAATCGGAAAGGTCTTGGAGTTATTACAAAAAATAGGGCAAGAAATCGAAACATCTGATCCACATGATACAACTCGTCTAGGTACCAACTCCACCGATTTCTGATTTAAAGGGGGGAATGCAGAAAGTATATTTCTTTTTCAGGGATTTAACAGTAATAAAAATGGTCTTATTGGAGACTTTTATAATCCCCATTCATCTGATAAAAGATATTATATGCAAAGTGATTCAGTAAAATTTCAGGAAGAAATTAAGCAAGGTCTGACGATTTCTACAAATACTCAGGAAGAAATTAAACAAGGTGAGACTATTTCTGCAAATCATCAGGAAGAAGTTAAACAATATGAAAAAAATACAATATTAGAGGAAGAATTTGACAGTGATGAAAATAATGGATTTAGGAGTATTAATAGTTGTGAATTATGTAATAGTGATGAGCTTACCCATGATTGTGGATATAAATATTGCAAAGATGAATTTTTTAAACTATGTCAACTGTTCATTGAGTATTAGTGCGTGTTTTGATTTGAAAGAAGTAGTATGCATAGAATGTAGAAAACCATTTCCAATTGAAATTTATAATTGCCCAAATACACACTTTAATAATATTTAATTACATGCTATATGGATGCATCTTGCATAGTATTCTTTGTTAATATTTTTAATTTGACCAAAAGTTTCGAAGTTCTCTTGTTGTTTATGAAAAAAATAAAATATTAAAGTATGAGCCTTAAAACTTTTAATATAACTTATTGGTAGTATTAAAGTTTTAGTAATATTGTCTAATTCAGTATCCATAATGTCAAAAATGCCCATCTTTCAAAATCATGCTTTTGGATCTCTTTACAAATAGCTTGCTTTTACTTATAAATTTCTATATATATTTTTATATGATTTGTGTACTTGCTCTTTTTCTTCTTGCTCTTTAGATCTCAGTCAAGATATTGCAAAAGTGCTTTGCAGATCTGGAAATGTTGCTTATTTAATTGATTTTTCTAAATTAATATGAAAAAGCGAAAAAAATAATTTTTATGTATGAAACATTATAGGTTATTGTACACCTTTTAATAATACCATTTTCCCTTAAGTATTTATAAGAACTCCTAGTATTTTAACATCAATGATGCAATTGTGAAATTTAATACAAAACTGTTGAAAGAACAAGCGCAAGTATTTCATAATAATTTCTTCAATTCAATTATAATTATTATCTATAAGGCTCACTTTTTATATTCATTATAAAAATACATTAAATAATGAAAATTTTGGATAATCTGATGCTGGACAACGACTATTCGCCAATAGAAACAGCTGAATTTCGTTGAATTCCTACTTATGATCTAGAAACTCTTGAAGAAATTAATCTTGAGACTATGGAAAAAGCTTTTTATGGAATATCAGCTCCTAAAGATTATACCAACTGATTTAATTTAATTTGTCCTTTACCTGGCAACAAATCATTTTGCTGTATTAGCAATGCAACAGATATAAAATGCACATCTTTTATAATAGATGAAGATCATAAAATTCAACCCCTTTCTACTGAATTATCTACTATTGGGTATTGTGCAACATATCATGATAATTTTGTTTATATGTTTGGGAAGGATTCTCTTTGCAGATGTAATCTGATTAAAAGGAGATGGGAAAAGTTATCAAAACCTCCAAATTGCGTTTATTATTTTTGCACTTGTATATCTTTAGATGGCATGATTGTGGCTGCCTATTTTGATTATGTATATGCTTTTGTATTTGATTTATGGACTAATTCTCATTCTTGATGCTCCCTTGAGCTAGAGCAAGATAGCACAAAAATTCTATGTAAATCTGGACATGCAGCCTATTTAATCGATTTTTCTGGGTCAATATGGGAAAGTGATAAAAGCAATCTTTATTGATGGAATATTGTAGGGTTTTGCAAACCAATATATTTTTGATCTTATTCAAATATAATATTTTATAAAAATTCTTGGTATTTTAACATAGATTCTGTAATTATGAAATTTAATTTAGACAAAAAGTCTGTTTGCAAAACTAATGGAAGTATTTCATATGGAAATGAATCTATTTGGGATAAGGAATATCCTTTAGAATAAATCTATATTTAGTAAAAACTTAGTATTATTTTAATTATTTATGGAAAGCGTGGTTGCATTTCTATCATACCAATGTTTCGCTTATGCAGCTTCCTAGAGAATTGTGCTGGTATTTTATTTAATTTTTATGTTATAGAGAGTTGTATTGAGATTAATCACTGTTTATTTTTATTAGTTACTTAACCAATTTTAGAGCATTGCTTCATTATCTAAGTAATTTCATTATTTAAAAGAGCATTGGACTAGCAACAATAAGGGCAAATAAATTTTTGATTTCAGCACTCTTGATGAATAAAATATTTAGCTCCACAATTGCACGAAAACAAAAAATTAATGTCTCCAGTGCTACAAATTAAACACTTATAGGTAAGAGTGCCAATTTTGATGTCAAAGTTCACAGATTTCGCAAATGTTATAAGAGCCCATACATAGTAACTGTTTACATCATTTTTGATAACTTGTAAAATGTATGAAATGTATGGATTTATATATGAAGTTTTAAAAAGTACTTTAATTGAGTGGAAATCTTGCAGCATGCGATAATCTGATATTTGCGTTGCTTTTATTTTAACGGTGTTAAGTTTTGGCTGAACTTGTATATTTCCATCAGCATTATTTGTAAAAACTTCTTCAAGTTTTATAAAGTTAGGCCTTTTTGCTTCATTATATCGAAGCATACATCTTAAAAGGCTCTTTACCCTTTGAGAGTATCTTAAATCATTTTCTCTTTGTGCTTTTTTGTAATTAAAGGTATTTAAATCTGTTAAGTCAACTAACTCTTTTAAACTTGCCATATAAAGAAAAATCAATCCCAGTGAATACACATCAGATTTAAAAGGGTCATGCTTTACACAATAATTATCACTTAATCCTCAATTAAAATTCATATATGCTTCTCTTAATTTAGGGCTAAAGTAGAGTGGTGTCCCTTCAATTGTATATTTTGATGCCGTTTTCGTTTCCTGCTCTTCTATCTGCAAAGCACATTGGAAGCCAGACACTTTTAAAGTTCCATCATTTCCCACAAAAATATTTTCGGGCTTTATATTTCTATGGGCTATTCTTTGTCTTTGCAAAAATGAATAAGCTTGGGTGAGCGATTTAAAACAATCTCATAGATCCTCTTCAGCCCAATATTCATTATCAGTTATTCTTCTTTTTATTTCTTTTGACAAATCTCCTCGAGGGAAGTATTCCATAAATAAAAGGACAAATCTATTAGATCCTGATTCTTCTTGCGAAATACCATAGAATTTTACAAAATTAGGATGCTCAAGTGTTGCCATCATCAACCCTTCTCTATGTATCTCATTCAATTCCTCAGATGATAGAATTTTTACCTTTTTTATGACAATTTCTTGGCCTGTCGTTTTTATAACTGCTTTGAAAATTTCGACTGAACCTTCTTTATAGAGAGTCTCTTGCTTAGTATAGTCACTAATTGATATAGAGCCCATTTTTAGTTTCAAGTCTATAAATATTTAATGAATTAAATTAAAATGCAACTATTCCATAGGTAAGATTCATTATATTTTGAGCAATCTTCACAAATTCGATGGCCTTGATGATAAGTAAATCCATTTTTTTGTTTTTTGCATTGAAAGCATTTACGGGGTTTTATTTTAATTTTAATATCGCTATTTTCTTTCATTTCTTCTATTTGATCTTGCTGCGGGCTGGTGCTTTCATTATATAATGCACAAGACTGGTAGCAATAAGGACAATTAAATCCACTATTTCAGCACTCTTGATGAATAAAATATTTAGCTCCACAATTGCACATATACAAAAAATTAATGTTTCCAGTTCTACAAATATAACATTTATAGGTAAGAGTGCCAATTCTGATATTACAGTTCATAGATTTCGCAAATGTTATAAGAGCCCATACATAGTAACTATTTGCATCATTTCTGATGACCTGTAAAATGTATGAAAAGTATGGATTTATATATGAAGCTTTAATATTTACTTTAATTGAGTAGAAACCTTGCAGCATGCAAAAATCTGATATTTGAGTTGCTTTTATTTTACATGCATTAAATTTTGGCTGAACTTGCATATTTCCTTCAATGGAATTTGTTAAAATTTCTTCAAGTTTTATAAAACTAGGCCTTTTTGCCTCATCATTTTCAAGCATATAGCTTAAAAAGTCTTTTATACTTTGAGAATATCTTAACTCATTAATTCTTTGTGCTTTTTTGTAATTTAGCGTATTTAAATCCGTCAAGTCAGTTAAATCTTTCAAGCTTGCCATATAAAGAAATGTCAATCCCAGTGAATAAACATCAGATTTAAAAGGATCATGGTATGCTCTATTATCACTTATTCCTGATTTTAAATTCTTATATGCTTCTCTTAATTTAGGGCTCAAGTATAATGGTGTCCCTGTAATCGTATGATCTGATAGTATTGTCCTTTCCTGATCTTCACTTTGCAAAAAACATCCAAAATTACCTACTTTTAAAGTTCCATCATCTCCCACAAAAATATTTTGGGGTTTTATATTTCTATGGGCTATTCTTTGTCTTTGCAAAAACGAATAAGCTTTGATGAGCGATTTAAAGCAATCTCATAGTTCCTGTTCAGCCCAATACTCATTGTCAGTTATTCTCCTTTTTATTTCTTTCGACAAATCTCCTCGAGAGGGGTATTCCATAAATAAAAGGATAAATCTATCATTAAGTTCTGATTCTTCTTGCGAAATACCATAGAATTTTACAAAATTTGGATGCTCAAGAGCAGCCATTGCTTTCCCTTCTCTAATTATCGCATTAAATCCCTCAGGCGACAGAAATTTTACCTTCTTTACAAAAAATTCTTGGCCTGATGCTAAAACTGCTGTGAAGAGTTCTATTGAGCCTGCTTTATAGAGGATCTCTTGCACAATATAGTCACTAGTTGATATAAACTCCATTTTTAGTTTGACTCTACAAAAATATATTATTGTTGCTAAAATAATACAAAAATTTTATTCAATATGATTATATGGATTGTGACTCAGAAATTTCTAAACTTTGAAATCTGTCTGGGATTATGAGCGATTTTAAATAATTATTAGGCAATTTAATAAAGAATTATGTTTCTTTATGCGATTTTAATTTTGCGTAGGTGCATAACTTTTGATCGGTGCCTTTTGATAGTGTGACTTTTCCTCGGAATTTTGATATTGTTATATTCTCAGAAGCATTAGGATGCCATTCGTATGACACTTGCCAAAAGTGATCTTCTTAAGAAACGTTCTCTTAAAGTTTCTCTGAGCTTATTTCTTGAAGAGTGGCAAGTGCGTAGTGAAATTGGCCTAGATTGTGATTTGAAACGTATCTTTGAAATATATATTAGTAAACGTTCCATTGGTGTTTTTCATCTTATGAAAAATAATGAAAAATACTAAGAACTCGAACATAATTAATTTAAAAATAAGATTTTAATTAAATTATAAAAGCTCAATAGATTCATGGACTTCATAAGCATTATTATCTAAAATTGCATTTAGTTATTACTCTTTCAATTTCTGCAGCCTTTTTATTCATAAAAAATTTATAAACCGATTTCCCAATCCCAAAATAAATGGATCCACTATAATAAACTCAATGATATATTTTAAACCCAGCAATTCGATTAATTTGGCCTATATTTTCTCATGTGAAAGCATCTTTTATTCCACTTTCATTTATCATTCTTTTACTGTCAATTAAATAAGCCCTATCTTCATATCTAAATAATATTTTAGCTGATTGCTCAGCTAGTTCCAAAGGTATTTCGCTATAAATATTTGAAAAAATATCATAAATCCCACAATTGAGCAAGATTTTTTACTATAAAATGGCTAAGAATAAATTTTATTTATTTCATACTCTGCAATCAAAATTTCACCAAAAAATTCTGTACAAAACAAAAAAAGAGAAGGCTCAGGTAAATTTGCTAAATTAATTCATTTATTTAGCAAAAAATCAAACTTTCTGGCTCTGTTTAAAGGAAAAGGACATAAATCAAATCCATGGCGACTTCCTCCGAATATATAAGCTGCATTTTTATAATAAATTGCTGTTGCTTCAATACAAGGAATTCCAGGAGGTAAGTTCTTTATTCTATTATATGAGTTTAGTATAAGTGCTGACCCAGAAAATCCAAAAGCACCCAATTGAAATCCATAGCAAAACAGCTCATCATTAGGAAGAGAACATATGCAGGGTGGAGATTTAAATTTTTCTGATACTTTATACTGATACTTTGAAGAAACAAAAGTTTCTAGATTAGTTTTTATATATTGGGACATATCAAATCCTTGGAAAAGAAACAAACTTTTGCTTTCCATTTGAGCTTCTCCTTCAATCTTTTTAAGAAGCACACTCATTTTTCATATTTAGCTGATAGAGATCAATTTAATGAATAAATTTAGGGCAAAAATATTGAGAAAATTTACAATAAGTTATTTATATTTATTTATGGATTAAATTTATTTATCCTATCCTTTGGAACATTTAAAATATTTGGATTTGGAACATTCAAAGTGTTTGGATTGGCTGAAATACTAGCTATTATTTCTTCATCTTCAGGCTCTGGGTAAACTTTAGCGTCTTCTTGCTCCTTCTTTTTATGTGGAAACAGATCAGATTTAGCAATTAAATTTGAGGCTTTCCCAAAAGTAAACGCAAATTTAAACAATAATTTAGTATCTTTTGATGGTCTTTTTGTCAGCATGCAAGGAAATTTCTTTTGTAAGATATATCCAAAGGCGATTAAACATGTTCATCCAGAAAATAATAGAGGTGTCCAAATAAAATAAGAAATATTATCCAAAAGCAAATTAACGGTCGATAAGCCTGAAATTCACATAACTCCAACCAAGCTTATTCCAAGCCATAAGCTGAACCTATGATAATTATAAGGCTTATGGATATAAATAAAAATTATATATATTGCAATCAGTCCTATAAATAAAAGCCCATGAATACTTGAGCTTGCCCTTTTAATTGTTTTGTTAAAAACAATAAGTCATATTTCAAACACGGTTTTTACCATTAAATGCAAAGGCGACGTTTTTACATGAAGCATTGGCTGAAGCTCTTGCCACAGTGGTCTACAAAATACAGCTAAAGGATGATATATCAATATAGCAACTCCTGATAAGACTGCAAATGTAATATGCATTCCATTTCAGCAAAATTGTGTACAATCTTTTCATAGAAAACTGTCAGAGAAATTTTCACCAATGGATTCGTCACATACAAAGACGTCTAATAAAATAGAAATTATAGGGATAAATAATAAATTTCCTAGGATTGGCATCATACTTTCAGAAAATTGGACAAGCAGCTTAAAGAGAGGCCACTTAGGCAAGACCACATCAAGTTGAAGAAGTACAACGCCACAGAGGATTAGCCATAAAAGAGTTAAGCCATATGTACAAATAATTAAGACCCAAAAAATATTACCTTTCATATGATAAATACTATCTAAATTCAAAGAAAACCCATCCCCAATATGCCCCACTAGAGAACTGATTGCTTTTACATCAGGCCCCATCGAAATAATTTGAAAAAACTCTATCAAAATTGTGATTCCAACAATAAAATCCTCATAAGAAATTTCTTTTTTTGTAGTCAGCATTTCAATCTTAATATGCCATCATTTTTTTCATATAATAAAAGTTAAAATTGCTGTTACAAACGCAATAAAAAAGCACAGGATAAATACTAAAATTCTTCCTTTCACAAAAGTTCTTACCTTAGAGCTTGGGAATGGGCAATTCCCTATAACTACTCTTTCATCAGATGGCTTCACAGTTGTATTATCAGCATACAAAAGTGGCTTAACAGTAGTTATCATATTAGCACTTCAAGGTGAATATATAATTGAGTCATAAATTGTGATATTCCCTGTATCAGTATCAATCATTGAGCTTTGGAAAACCATCGAATGGGTAAGTCTATCATTAGTCCCTTCATTGATTTTTACAGATCCTGAGCACCCTATAAATGACACAAATCTTATGATTTTCATAAGCGCGTCTGGGTCTTTATAGTTTAAGCCATTATTTACCATCCAGTCTAAAGCTTGAGCTATAAGAGTCACTGCATCATAAAAATTGCAGGCTAAATAATTGCTGAGCCGAGGTTTTCCGCCATACAAGCTTATTATTTTTTCTTCCACTCAGTCTCCGGTTGTGCCTATGTATTCTTCTTGATGCATTCTAACTGCAGGAACCCCCAGTTCGATCCTTATTGTGAAATTGCTATAATGAGTAGAATAAAGGCTGGTCATAACGTCGTCCATAGCAAAATAAAAGAGAAGATCGCCTTTGCGCATTCCCATAGAATAGAACATAGTGATTACTTCAATACTTAGATGAGCTTCTAATACTAATACTATTAGTCTGGCATTTGAAGTAATTACTTCTTCTAAGACGTATTTGTAAGTCTCAAGGCTATCGTAGCCTGCAGGTAATGACCTTAAATGCTTATCGTTCATAATTTTTAGGTTTTGTAGCTTTGCCCCAGCCACAAAGCTACTATACCAATTATTGCCAAATGTATCATTTTGATACAAAATTGCGCATTTCTCCCACCCTAACACCTTTAAAACTCCAGCAGCCCGAACTGCTAGATCATGATTTGATATGCAAACTCTAGCAAATTTTGGAAAATCTGTAATTGATGATAATGTGTCATCTGAAGCTGCAGCAGAAATTACAGGAATTGTGATGTTTAAATCAACGAAAGTGTCTTTTACTAGCTTTGCAGTTGTGTCAGACACGTAAGGAGGGATGAATGATACTCCTAACCTATTTAGCTGTGATCCATAACAAGATAAAGAATAGTTTTCATCAAAAACGTCGACTCCACAGTCAAATGGGTTTACTTGAAGATAAAAATTTTTAAGAATTTCATGACTGGCGTTAATTTCGTCGACTGCTATAAAAGTCCCACGGTTGTACTCGCCGTTGTCTCTAGCGGGATTTTCATCTAAATTATAAGTTCCACTATTAACACTAAACTCAATGACTTTTTTCTTATTTATAGGAGGTGTTAATAGTCCTCCAGGGTATGTTATGCTTGATACTGGATAATAATTCTCGTTTTTCACATACCCAACTTGATTTCTCGAATCTACTAAATTTATAAGTTTTAATGTATCGGTGCAATAATTTTTATAGCAAATGTTTTGAAGGTATTCTTTTGATTCAATATTGTCATCAAATGTGTCGAGTTTTTCAATTGTTCGATTTAAAAAGTTAAAAATTAATTCAAGAACGGTGCAGTTTATATCACTATCGAGCTTAGTTTCATATAATACTAAAGAACCTTTGTATTTTACTTGCTTTCCAGAGGATTCATCTAAAAATATCATGCTATCATTTCCTAAAAGATTTTTCGAATCTAATAATTCGACAATCTTGATTCCTATATTTTCGCCCGTGAAAATATAATAATATTTTGATCCTAAAGGAAATACAATGCTATTTATTAAATTTTCCATATTTGTATTATCCTCTATTATTAAATACGTTGTTTTGTCCAGCTCGACTTCTTCCATAAACACCCTATTATCAAAACTTACAAAAACTGTCCCATTCTTTCAATTATAATATTCTAATATAGAATTTATGGACTTTCCATATGATTTTCTGGCAATTTTTAAGCCAAATGTCCAATCATAATAGTAGCCTGATAAATCTTCAGTGATAAAATGCAAAATTTGATTTTCTCAAGCAAATTTTGAGATTTCGTAATGTGTAGCTGAATTTTCTGTCAAGTCAAAAAGCATGATGTCATGGCCTAATAGTATAAGCTCTTGGAAAAGTAGTTGAATTTCGTTTCCGCGTAAAAAAAATATTCTTGATTTGTAATGCTCGTAAAAGATATTTCCATATAATTTTGATTCTGAGGATTCGTTCGATTCGTATATAAAAATGAAGTCGTGAGCTTGGCATAGTAAGAAATTTAAACTCACAAAAATGAGCATTAGCGCTTTGGTTCTCATTATTTTTATAAGAAAATGAAACAATATCTAGTTAGGATAAAGAATTTTATTGAGAAGATATTGGTTTAGATAAAGCTTGATTAGATTTTTTATTTATATGAGAATTTAAAGTTATTCCATTTTTAGGCCAGTTAATAATTGCAAGCTTATGGACGATTAGAAATAAAATAAAATTTGTGGAGAATTTCCTAGTATATTATCAAAACATTTTTAATCAGAAAATGGTTAATTTTCAGCAGATATGCTTATATATAGCTAATTTTAGGATTTCATTAGAGAAATGAGAATTATCAAAATGAGTTTCAAAGTTTGGTCATAGTAATTTTAAGATAAAATCTATGATTATAATAGAATTATCTTAAAATAAATATATTTTTTTATAAAAATCATCTATAATCGGCCTATGCAGGTTGGCACAGGGGTCGAGTAATTAAATTACTTTGTTTTGCTAAAAAGTCAAAAAATTCATATTTTAATATTTATTAAGAAATTCATATTAAGAAAGGTTATTGCTTATAATATTAGCTTAGCTCTAAGTAAAATTAACTGCAAGAAACGAATAAATCTTTCTAAAAAGTTTACACTAATTATTCATTTAAATTATCATTGACCATTTTTTTACTAGTCAAATCAAACCTATAATAAGTACATAACCCTCCAAATTCGACAAAATAAAAAAATCATTAAAAACCATTTGAAAACCTATTAAATCATAGAATTCTCTATCTCATTCATATCCATTTACAGATTTTCAAACAAATGGATTTTTATAATCGCTTTCATAAATATTTCCACAAGGATTGATTAAATAAGCATATCCATTATGCTTACACAAAATTTTTGTTCTATTTAAACCAGATAAAAACATTGAGTAAGAATTTTCAAATATATCATAAGCAAATACATAACTTGACAAACTGAAGCCTCCTATTAATATAAATCTCATAAATTCTATACAGGAACAAAATGCTGAGCTGACTGGGAAATTTAAGATCATTTTTCATTTATCTTCATTTAAATCATATCTTGATGCTGTATTTTTAGTTTTCCCATTATCATTATGCCCACCAAACACATATACATTTCCATCATAATAAACGCCTCCAGATCCATAGCATGGAGCACCTTTAGTTAAGGTTTCTATGCTAAAATCAGGGTTAATAATAAAAGTATTGCCACCTAATATAGGAATCAGATGTTTGTGGGCTTCTTTCCATCTCAAACTTCCATAGCAAAAGACTTTATCATTTGGAAGTGGGCACATACAAATCATTTCATTAAGATCCAATGGGAGATTTATTATTTTTTTGGGTGAAAAGTCAATAAGTGAAATTTTGGTCATATCATTTGGTTCATCTGGCAAGTATAAAAAATTTAGCTTGCTGATATCTCCATTATCATATAATTTTTGAGCAAGTTTAGCTTTCATTGCAAAATAAATTTTACTATTATTATGGAAATATTTTATGGTAAACAAAATTATCTGATGGTTTTAATAGCTCAATACTAATCCATTGCACAAAGCCTCTATAAAAATTGTTTCTTACTAAATCAAATTTATAACAGTCAAGAACCCAAACTTATATTCAATAAAATTAGAAAGTCTCCAAAATAATTTGAAAACTGGCTAGTTTACAAATATTTTTAACTCTACATTCTTTAGGAATTTTCAAGGTGGAGAGATTTTAAAACTAATAAAATTAAATTATATTAGGTGATGGATTTTTAATAATGTAATCTTGGTCCATTATTTAAAGTGCCAAAATCCATACGCTTGCGGATTAAATCAAACCTATAATAATTGCACAGTCCATATTCGTATTCGATAAAATAAAAATAATTTTCAAAAACCATTTGAAAGCCGATTAAATCACAGAAATCTCTACTTCATTCGCATTTGTTAACAGATTTTCATTCAAAAGGGTTGCAGCTTTCGCTTTCATAAATTAATCCACCTGGATTAATAATATAAGCATGCCCATTGTTTTTGCACAAAATTTTTGTTCCTTCAATTTCTGATAAAAATTCTGAGTAAGAATTAGAAGCTATGTCATAAGCAAATATTTTATTCGATCTACTCGCACCTCCTACTAAAATAAATTCCATATATTCTATACAGGAACAAAACGAGGAACGAATTGGGAGATTTGCAATTATTTTTCAATTTTTGTCCTGAAAATTATATTTTGAAGCTATTTTTTCAATTTCTCCTGTTTCATTATATCCTCCAAAAACATAGACATTCTCGTTATAAAAAACACCTCCAGATCCATAACATTTAATTCCTTCTTCTAAAATTTCTGTACTTAAATCTGGATTTATAATAAAAGTTAGCCCAGATACTGTAGGAATGTGAGAATTGGCTTTATTTCAGCACAAGTTTCCATAGCAAAACACTTTATTATCTGGAATCGGGCAAATGCAAATATTTTCGTCAATAAATACTGGGAGATTTAAAATAGATTTTTTTTGTGAAAAATTTTTAAGCGAAAATACTGTCAGCTCATTTCTTGTAGAGTTTGTTAGCGAGCATAGAAAATCAAGCTTGCAGGAGTCTCCATTGTTGTAGAATTTTTGATCCAACATGGCTTTCATTTTATTTAAAATTTATCAATTTTAAGACTAGGCATAGAGATTTAAAAGTCGAAATAAACTCCTTCTATTATACATCATAACATCGAGAATTAATTAATATTAATAAAGTTTGCTAGAATTTTCATCTTCGAAATTAAAAACATTTTTATAAATATTTACAATAATTTTAATATTTAAGATAAATCTTCAAACCTTTTCTGAGCTAAATCAAATCTATAATATATGATTCTATCCATATCGTGAAGAACAAAATAAAAATAATTATCAAAAACCATTTGAAATTCTGAAAAATCGAAATCCTCTCTTCTCAACACGCATTTCATAATAGATTTTCAATCAAACGGCTTATTATAATCACTTTCATAAATATTTCCACCAAGATTTATTAGATAAGCATAGTTATCATTCTTAAATAAGATTTTGCAATCCAGCAAGTCTGACAAAGTTTCTGAATAAGTATCAGCGTCTTTATTATAAGCAAATATTTTATCTGCACTATACCGACCTCCTATTAATATAAATCCCATATATTCGATGCATGAACAATATGTTCCGCGTGCTGGAAAATTCGCAATTTTATATCATTTCTTTTCATTTAAGCAATATTTTGAAGCCCATTCAGTTGGTTTTAAATCTTGATTTCTCCCGCCGAAGACATAGACATTTCCATCATAAAACACTCCTCCAGATTGATAGCATGGAAAACCATTATTTAAGGGTTGAGTTGAAAAAAGTTCAGTGAACTTTTTTACCCTAGAATTTTCACCGTCAAAAGATCAGTAAATGTTTGGGAACTTTTTTTGCAATAAAATAGTCCATCATAGCGAAAAAAAGGGGGTAAAAAGGTCAATGGTGCTTTTGCACTGTCATACCTATTGGAAAAAAAGCTCACTTGTAGAAAATAGATTAATAGCAACAAATAATAATAAGTTGAGAAAGCATATTATAATATATTATGAGAATGTGTAGATCTCAGATTAATATCTAAGAAGTTTTGATCTCATGCAGACTCTGATTCTTTAAAGTTGAAATAAGATTGATGGTCTAAATATATAGATAGCTCTAATAGTAGCATTAAGCAGCTATCTTGATCGGCGTTATCTGGAATGGAACAAATTAAGAGTTTTTTAATTAATGATACATCTTTGCAAAGAATTACATCAAAAAGTTTGATTGATCCTTTTCTTATTTCACTGATTATATATTTTGTAAATTTAAATAATT
>CATKHK010000186.1:0-23171 GCA_949751835.1 Blepharisma japonicum | reverse complement strand
TGGAGTTACAGTGGACAAGGAGCTGCAGACTTCTATCAACATACTTGTTGGAGCAACGTATAAAGTATTTTGAACTCCATCCCATAATTTTTCTGTAGGTGTTCCCCAATCGATATAATAAATTCCATTTGTTGCGCTGCTTAATGCTGCTACTCTGAAAGTAAACTGAGGAACCATATGATAAGCAGTGAAGCCATAGAAAGCTGAAGTATATTTGAGGTTTCCACTATCAGGGTAATTTGCATTTGTAGTTGGGGTCAGTTTATATGATTTTGACTTCATAGGCCAATTATTTGTATCAAGGATTGAAACACTTATATCAGTGCTTTGCTGACCAGGCATTAATCCAATTTTAGATAAGCTTTGGCTAGGAAGAGTTGAGTAGCTATTTCCATAGCCTATGCTATATCCAATATAGGCTGAGTTAAGGTTAGGCCAACTTTCTGCGTATATTTGGGTCTTGCTGTTCTGATTGATTGCTATTGAAAACTTATTGCTGAAACTGTCATATTTAGTCGACCCACTAAAAGTGGAATAATCACTAATGTCCCATCCTGCACTTCTTGATATGGCTGATTCAGGGTTGTAGAAGCCAGTCAGCTGGAGTTGGATCCTTGAGGTTGTTGCAGTGGCTGCTGACATTGAGCTTGGGAAAGGAAGAGTGACGTTGCTTCCAGAGATTGAACATGAGGTTGCAGAGCTTAAAGTATTGCTTGTTGTGGTGCTGGCAGATGTGGAGGATTCGTCAAAGTAAACAGACTTGCAAGGCACTGTGCTTCCGTTTCTTAATTTGTTATTAAATTGTGATGGGAAATAGATGGAGATGATGTGGTCTGTAGTAAATGTGGTGGATGTGGAGAGGTAGAAATCAAATGTATACGTAGCTGATTTCGAAAGAGTTAAAACATCCACTGTTGCATCTTTAAGATAAACCATCGTTGATGGAATGGCTGTAGGAGTCACTGAACCTGTTTTCTGTACGTAAGCTTTAACAGATCCATCTGAGCCATATTGGTATAAGTTGAATTTTCCGGTTGTAGCTGCTGCTGGGTTTTGAATCCCATCCACAGTAATATCAATACTTGTAGTAGTTGCAGTTGTTGCCTTAGAAATTCCAGTCACAGTAAGTTTCCAATGGTCAACGCTGCAATAAGTCCCGCTTGAAATTCCTAAAACAGTCGAGCTGCAAGTAGTATAATAATTATAAGGTGAGCAGTCAGGGAATACAGCACTTGCTAATCCAAGAAGAGGACTAAAGTCTTTAGGAAACTCAATCACAAATACATCAGTAGTAGCAACTACAACAGCTGATGTAAAAGTAAAGGTATAAGAGCTTGTCTCATCTGCAGTTTGCGAGTTAATCGGCACAATTGAGCTTAGCACGATAGCATTGCTCTGAGCAGTTCCTATTGTCTGTTGGAATGTTGCAGGGGAAGCAGAAGTAGAATCAGCAGTAATTGGGATATTACCCCATGAGGATGAAATTGTCCAGCCTGTTGAAGTAGAATTAGAGGTAGGAAGAACTAAAGCCATATCCAAATACACGCTCATTGGCGTATTGACAGCAAGAGTATTGCTTAATTGTATCTGAATTGAGGTGCCTGAAACAGTGCAAGATAAATAGTCTATGTCAGTCCAGCAAGCACTTGAGACATCCCCAGAGGAGAGAGCTAATGAGCTGACAAATCCTGGGGTGATTGTTATAAGACCATAAGCTGGCACTGGTTTTGATAAAGAAAAGGTAAGATAAATATCAGCAGTTGCCCCAGCTACATTTGGATAGGCTTTAGACTTAAAAGAATTGGTGTTTGTGGTGCCGGCTGCACTTGAAGCTGCTACAGTAACAGAGTTTGCTAAACTACTAGTCACAGAGTCTATAAGATATCCATTTGAATCATAAGTACCCACAGCTGTAAAACAAGTTAATGCAGTTGTAGTGGTGGATGATGGGATTACATGCATCACTTTTACAGTAACTACTCCTGCAGCAATTTGGGCAAATTGAGACAAAGTAATTGTTGATGAACTAATGACGCATTTTTGAGGTAAAGCAGCAGTGTAGTCAGACAGTCCAACTCCTTGGCAGCTTGAAACTTGGTTTGATGTGCTTGCGGAGGAGAACGCACTGAATGAGCTTGAAAGAGTAATTTTAATACTTCCATTGGCAGGAATTGGATTTACAGTTGTAAATGTAAGTGTGAGTGTAGAATCAACTGAGTCTGAACCTTGAGTGTATAACTTGTCCATTGAGCACGTATCTGCTGTAATTTTAGCAGCATTTACCTTAATACCAGTAATTGAGCCTATAGCTACGCATGTACTTCCTATTGTGCCTGTTGCGTATACATTGAAACTTGCCGCCGTAGTACCATCTGTAGATGCTCCAGTAGTTAATGGAGCATTTAAGCTACTTAAAGCCAAATTAGTGGCAGTGCTAGTAAGCGTAGCTGAAGATGGAAGTAATCCAATAACGAACCCTCCTGTAAATGTGCTACTTGATGAAGAAATACCATAAACTGGTGTTAATGTTGTAGATGCTCCTAAAGTCAATGTATAGCTGCTTGGCAAAGTAAAGCCTGGATACAAGCCAATTCCGACATAATTAGAAATTGTGGGTGATGATGATGACATTGCGAGGCCCGCAGTGGTAGTAGAAGAACCTCCTACAGTATAAGATGAACTTGCAGGGCTTGAAAGTGACGGTGAGGATAATGTATTTGAGCTACCATTAGCAAGAGCATCTGTAATTGAATTTGTATATAAGACCATCTTAATTGAAGGATCTGCTCCATCTTTTAGATAATAAAAAGTCATGGATCCAGCTAAACCTACATTATTTCCACTCGGAAGCAACATATTAACTGATGCTCCCGCATTCACAGACGAAAGCCCATTAATAGTCACTGTATTAGATGTAATTGTGGCACTTGGAGTAAACCCAGTGGTGGCTGAGACTACAGGGAAATTGCTTCCATCAGTTAAACCACTACCCAAGTTAGCAGGGATTGAGGATGATGTAAAAGAAATATCAAGATTGTAATGGTTGGTTGAGTCTGCAAAGTTAAATGTAAGAGTAAGAGCATGAAAAGTAGCATAAATTGGAATTCCAACATATTTATCTGTGCATAAAGGTTGGTATTTTAAGCTAGAGTCTGTTGTTGATCCAGGAACAACTGAATAAACGTAGCTAGAAAATTCAGAGGCTGCTGTAGTTCCTGTCGGAGGCGAAGCTTTAGCCCAGCACTCATAGAAAGTTGCAACATTCGAAGTCACGAATGGGAGAGCAGTTACTGTAGTATCTGTAGTTGACGGATCTCCATATGCGAAGACATAAGCATATGTTGATGCTGGAACCGAAGCTGTAGCCATTGTAATAGTAATTGATCCGGGGGTTCCAGATTTTGGCCCTCCAGAAGAAGAGCCACCAGTTGAACTAAGTGCAACTCCGGTTGTAGCTCCGCTAGCTGTTTTAGCATCTAGAAACAATGCAGTTGATTTAATATAGGATTGGTTCAATTGCACCCCTGAGCCTGAAAAAGGTAAGCTTACAACTAAATTATAATTGGCTGCCCAGGTTGTTGATGGTGTCGCAG
Source organism: Blepharisma japonicum (assembly GCA_949751835.1). Taxonomy (NCBI): domain Eukaryota; phylum Ciliophora; class Heterotrichea; order Heterotrichida; family Blepharismidae; genus Blepharisma; species Blepharisma japonicum. The sequence continues at coordinate 19,578 of CATKHK010000186.1, read as the reverse complement.
ACCACATCAAGTATTGAGTAGTAGCTAGATTGCCTCCTATTTGTAAACCTGTTTTCCAAACAGTGGTAGTTGTATCTTTATAATTGATTGTTCCAGCACCTGAACTAGTCCACGCCGTTCCTTTGGCTGCGTAAAACTGAAAATCAGTCATTGACGTCAAAGATGTTGTAGCTGAGCTGCTAAAAGTAAAAGAGTATCCTGAAGTATTTTGATCAATAACATTAGCTGCACTAGTTGCATCATTACTTGTTACTGAACTAACCTTAGCTCCTGAGCTAATCTTCGTTAAAAGAGTAATTGAAATTGCTGTACCAGCAGCAAGGCCAGAACTTGTAGCACCAAAGCTGATAGTTGCTGATTGGGTTGAAGTGCTTACACTACAAGTCACACCTTTGGCGTAGGTATTCAAGTAACATAAGGCTTTATTATTTGACCCAGTTCCATCAAAAGGATCTTGCCACCATTTGCCATTATTAATGTCTACATTGCTGTTAAAGTTAATAGTAATTGATCCAGTTGTAATTGGATGAGCTGTTTGCAAAGAAAGTTTAGTAAAGATATAAAAAGCGTTTGTAGTATTCGGGATATCTGTTGATTGCACATTAGTATTATATGGAACCCATGAATTTACTGTTATAGCCCCAGCTACAGGTGTCAATGGCCCAGATCCGGCAAAATTAGCAAGCAAATTAGTAGTTCCCCATCTCCATATTTTTAGAGTCCAACTAAAACTTGATGATGAAACAGCTGAAGAAGGCAGAGTAAAGCTGGAGACTTGAAGTTTAACTTGATAGCTTGAAGTTATAATCACATCTTGAGAAAGTCCATATATATAAATACTGTTTGTAGCAGAAGCTGAGCTTGCTTTAGAAGTTTTATATCCTCCATTAGCCCCTCCAGATTGAGCAACAGCACAAGGTAGGCTATTGTCTGCTTTAGGGCCTTTGATATTATTAGTAATGCTTGTAATATCAACAGAAGAGCAGGTTGGGGTCGAAGGCATAGTCCAATGAGTATCAGGGATAATTTCAAAAATATCGTGTTTCCAAAGATTAGTGCCTGCAGGAATTGTAAAAGTAAAGTAAAGTCCATCTGATGAGCCAACAATTGCTGTAGTAGAGGTTAAAGTGACTAAACCCACTGTCATGGAGCTAGCAGAAGGAGAAGAAACTGAGGCTGAAACTGCGACACAACCGAAAACGTAGTTTGCATCGTAGATTTGCCCAGATGTTGAGGTTCTGGTGAAGATTTGGAAAGGTCCATAGACTCCTGCAGAAGGTAATGAGGTTGATATAGTAAATGGAAACGAAAGATCTTTATTCGCTACAATTGCCATCGAGTCAGAAGTATAACTTGTAGTGGTTGCAAAAGTTGATGGCACAATTACAGTAACAATTCCCATATTCCCAGTTGTCGGTAAAGATGTTTGAGGTCTAAAGTTGACAGTGACAGTAACACCAGTGGTCCCAGAATTGGTTTGAGAGAGCTCAATAGGATTAGGAGCCCAACTATCTTTCCACCATCTGATTTTTCCAGGATCCAAGTATCCATCTTTAGTAGTTCTTGTAGGATCTCCAATAGCTAGTCATATAAGGGCTAGAAAGCTTATAAGACTTTTCATTTTTGAGTTTTAAATCCAAATTTGCTTAAATGCGTTTCAAAAAAGAAATTTGGAAAAAATTTTAACGATTTTTGTTTTTGCGCCTATGGGACCTTTTTAAGCTTTCAGTATATATAGGGACTTTTTCCGAGCAAGTCTATAATTATAAAGATGCCGGAGGCAAAACTTAAGCTCCCAGAGTTGAGAAGCAGACGGAAGGTATGGGAATGTTTTTGGGATAAGATCCTATGAAAAAGGTGAAGAAAAATCGAAATGAGGAAGAGTTTTTGGTATTTTATAGTTAAAATCAGAAGAAATATTTTTGAAATTCTGAATTGGGAAGGATCTATGGGGAGAGAAGAGAGCAATGAGAAGCTATTGAATTAAGAAGTTGATGATTTAGGTTTGGCCTAGAAATAACCACAAAAACCTCCTAATTGAAAGCCCGGATTATTGGTATGGAATCATGACGAGTCATTCTTGATGGTAAATCTTAAAGATTAATGAAGAAAATGAAGAGATAAGCCTTTTCTAAGCTTAAAAATGATAAAGAACTTATTATCTTCGTAAAAGGCGAAGAGGTGAAGAAATTCAATCTTAGGTCGTCGGCATAAAATTTCAAAGAAATATGGCTAGCTTTTAGAAAATCAAATTGAAATCTCATTAGAATTCAAGACGAAGCCTGCGCAGCTATAATAAATTAAAAGAAAAATAAAAAATAGCTTAAAAATAGAAAATCCAGCGTCTTATGCTAATTTTGTAGTTAAAAAATCTCGCTCACTGAAAAATTAGGAAACTCTAATAAAATCCTTTTAAAAGCATTACAATCTTTTTGTTCTCTTCTTTCATTTATATCTTGCAAATATTTGTCCTTTTAGGGATTTTTCAGAAAGTACTAAATATAAAAAAGTAAAAAATTATTAAAATGCTATCAAGCTAAATATTTAAGTAGGAATCATAAATTTGTTTGGTTAATAAGATGAATAGCTAGATGTTCTGATAATAAGAATCTTCCAAATAGATTTTCCATTTGCATTACGAATATTCAGTAATTGTAGATAATATAAAATGGTAAAGAATAGTGATCAAAAAGATAAAGATAGTGAAAAAGCTTGGGAAAGTGAAAACCAAGAGGATTATGCCACGCAAGCAGCATCTTCTGGTCTAGCTCAAAAAATTGAGAATAATTACAGCCATGTAGGCCAAGGAGAAGAAGAGGACAAAAGATTATTAGCGTTCGAAAGCACTGCAGTTGGCTGCGTTATATACTTTTTACGAAGACACAGTCCATCACCAATCGAAGAAATAGTTAAATTCGTGAAGTCTAAGGAAGGTTCCCTCGTCACGTCACAAAAAGGGAAATATAAGAAAGATGCTTTTGGGGTAGTGGATTATGCTTTGACTTGGTATCCAAAGCTTTTTTTATTGAATGATCGGTTTCACTATTACTTAAATGTAATTAAGAATTAGGAAAAGGAGGCAGAAAAGTACGAGAAAAAGTACAAATTAATGAAAATGGTGAATAATGGCAAAAAGAAATTGAAATATAAGGAAAAAGTTGAAAAGAGAAGGGAAAATATCAATAAGATGAAGAAGATCAAAACGCAAATTGAAGACGATTTAAGAAGTGGGACGAGCGAGCCTTCTTTGCTAACCAAAACCTATCAGATTTTGACTTCTGACAATAAGCAAGCAGCTGAGGATCTTAAATTGGTCATAAGGTCTGCTTATCTTTCACTCAAGGGCATATCGCCTTAGAATATGGCTATGGCTTTAATTTATTGTCTAAATCTTTAAAAGCACATTATATTTTTCTTCTCCCAATTCTAAAATTTAGAATTTTCGATTTTTCTTCATAATTCTTCTTGAACATCCCTAGAGCCTATTTCACCTTAAATTTTAAGGATTTTTAAACCTTAATCTTTGTAGCAATTTCTACTTAGCACAGAGTGAATGAGCTTCCCTATTGTTTCCATATTTCAAAAATTTTAACCTTAATTACTTAAAATTAAATTTATTCGCCACTTACTTTTCATTAGGATGCCAGGTTCTGCCAAATACCAAAACTTAGCTTAAGGCTTTTCTACTAATTTCTTTCTTAAACGTCTAAAATTTCCTTTTATCTCCAGCTAAAACAGAATAAATTTTTAGATGGAAAATAATCCTCAATAATAAAATATATTTATAATTTTTAGCCAATATTCAGAGGGAGACTTCTTCTCTTTATGAGCTTTTATTAGCAAGCTTTTCAAGTCTGAGTCTTTCTCAAGCAGATAATCCAATTTACCCTTGAATAAGGACGAGAAGAAATTCAGCATTCGTCATTTTTTGATTTTCTTTATATTTCCATCAGAATTGTATATTGAAAAACCATTCTATTCATCAAATCTTCTTTTAAGAGGCAGGAGAGAGACTTTTGCTCTTATAATTTTATTAATTATAGATCTCCTCACAAAAGACATGTATATAGAGTAAAAAATGGAAAAGGTTCCTTACGTGCATAAACAAAAATCGAAATTTTCGGATTTAAATCTATTGTTGTAGTGTATTTAGGCAGATTTGAATATAGTAGCTAAATAAAAAATCTTATAAGCTTTATAATTAATTTTTGAAAAGCTATAAAAGATTTTCGATAGAAGCTAAAAATGGCTATTTAAATTTTGAAGGTCACTTGTAAAAATTAAAAGGGCTAATAATTAAGCTATCTCAGGCTAGCCCTGCTATTATTGCTGTATATTTCAAAGCAAAATATTTTTATATTGGGAAATATATGATAAATGTCTCTGTTACTGAGCTAAAAAGAAAGTTTTCAAACATAATTAAATTTAAAATTAATAGCATATTTTGACACTCATAATCATTACATTAGGCCTAGACCTAATAAAGCTCTTATGAGCTCTTTACTAGTTAATTAGTGATCCTAGGCTGCACCATGTGTTCTAGCCCTTTGCTTCAGGTCAGAGTGTCTTACCATATCAAAAGCCTTACTTATGTCTAAAAATGCACATACAATCCCTTCCTTCTTGAGCCGAGAGTGTTCTATAATTGTTTCTAACCTGAATATCTGATCAGAGGTAGACATCCGTGCCATAAATCCAGCCTGCACTGGGTGCATTATTAGTTTGCTCGTTATCGCTTGAGCTAACCTATTGGCTACTATTTTATCTAGGACTTTATAAGCCGAATTAAGCAGTGTTACAGGCTAATAATCTCCCGCATTTTGATCTTTCTTTTTCATCGCCTCCTTCCACCTGTGAGTATGCCTCTTTCAGAACAAATTCCCCAATTTCAAGCCCTATCACCTGCCTTCCATAAATACACGCAGTTCGCCTACCTCTATCTCAGCATCTTTCTTTATCAGTATTCCTATCCAACTCCTCGTCCAGTCTCTGGGCTCATCACTCATATGTATCCGTGTATTTGTGGTAATTCTTTTTCATTCACACAATGCGTCTCACAAAGTCCTAGTAGATCAGAGTTGATTTCCCTGACAAATTCGCTTTTATGTTGCCCTTTAGTTGCTGCCCCCTGTATATTAAAGTGACTCATTGTTTTCAATCTCCCTTTCACATTGTGCTTTACTCTCTTGAATTCCGCCTAGAAAATCCTGCTTCTGTCATTGTTCTCCATTTGGGCAGATCAATAGCATCCCCTGTTTTACCAGATCTCTCCTGCTTCATTGTTGTATCAATCTTAATCTCCGCTACAGCTTCCTTCTCGTTATTGCTTTCCTTTTCTTCTTTCTTCACTTCACTGGCATCCTTAGCTATTCGCTTCCCATTTACTTTTACATATCTAAACTATTTAGTTTATCTCGTTCATAAATCTGCATTCTTTTCTTTGACTCTTCTCTGACCAATCTGTTTATCTTTTTTTCTTCTTCTCTTTTCTCCTGGAAGCTTCAATTTTTCTTTTACGCTCACTTCTTCTGATCATTATTTCCTTATGCCCCTTTTCATTATGACCAAGTTCCTTGCATGCATCACAGTATAGGGAGGCCCGTGTTTAAGCCACACTTCCTGCCCTTCACAGTCACTTCATCAACTAAATCTATAGCGTTTTACAATGAGCCGAATTCCCCATAAAGCTGTACCTTGAGTTTGAAGTGAAGTTCATGATGTAGTTTTCCTCACCTAAATTAACTTCATTATCTGTTACCACTTTGACCACCGTGCATAACTTGTTAAGCTTAGAATTATATCGCCAATCGATATCCCTGCTGGTATTGTAAATTTTTATCTGATATCTTGCATAGTTGAATGCTGCTCCTCCAAAGACAGGCCCCACTGGCATAATATATTTTTTCATTTCATGCTGAACTGTTAGTCTTCCTCTTTTCTTTATGTCCAGCTATGATTCTTCATCTGCAAATGTGATTGCCGCATCACTTGATGGCAATTTAAGACTCCTGAACACCTCTCCATCCCTTTTATTCGCTTCTAATGTTATTACGAATGAGTAGCACATGCTAATCTTCTCTTCTTCGTTACGTTTAGCTAGATATTTTGACAGGTAAACTTCAATGTTCATCCCAACATCCTGAATCATCCATTCTTGGTAAAATGTTGATGGGAGTACTATAGCCATAGCAAAATCCTTCCCTGCCATTGGAGCTCTTCATCGTTCGCAACTCTGAGAATGGTCTACTTCTGCTTTTTCTTTCACATCTAATACATAAAAAAGTATATTTTGACACTCAAGCCTTCAATTTTAAATTAATTAAAACATATATCAAGGAATTCATAATTTTGACACAGATATTTTTGAACAATTTTAATTAAAATATTAGATTTTATTAATTTTCTTTATCTCATACAATAATTTAGAGATAATAAGTTGTCCCATAATAAAAATGTTTGCATTTCCTTTAGTTTATAAAAAGATGGTCAAGTTATGATTGATTCAATGTCAAGGAGATACTTCTATCATTTCATAACAATGCCTTTGGGCTAAAATTACCTCTCCTGGCGCAGTGATTTTTATATCTAATGCACTGCTTATAAGTTTTATTTTAATAATTTCATAACTTTCAACGAAATTAGTAAATAATTTTATTCATTAGGAAAAATATCAAGCCTAGTAATTTTATCTAAATTTAAATATCATTATTTCACGAAGTTCCAATATATGCTAAATTAAAAACATAGCATTATCATAAAAAGAATAATCATATGATTTGAATTTGATATTTCCCCTATCGTCCTGGCTCTATTTTGTTTGGCTGTATCCAATAATTCTGAATCAGCTTTGGAATTTGGATTGGCCATTTTTGGTCATAAACTAATTCCTTGAATTATAAAATATGCTATATCCTAGATGTCGACTTGATCAAGTCAGAGTAAATAGAGCTCAGAATATTTTACTTTTACTTATAGCAAAATTTTTAATTGCTGCATCTTAATGGTTATTACATCAATAAATTCTTTTTGATATCTAATTTCGTATAAAATATTATTGAAACTAAAATCAAGATTTAAAGATCCTTTAATATTTTTATTCTAAATAATTAATTATTTTCAACACTATCAATAGATAAAATTTTAAAACTAAATTTAAAATATTGACTTCTTGCTTTACTAATAAATAATGTCATAAAGAAATCTAATAATTGACTTTATCAAAAATTAATATTTCGATTTTTATTAATTTTTTATTTTTAGGTATTAGTTAATTCAAGAAGGTGCTACTGGATAATTATTTAAATAAGTGAAATAACGAATTCAAGAAACCCCTGCTTTCAAGCCATTCTCCTGTTTTTAAAATAAATTTTTATGATTTAAAAAATATTCAAAGATAGACATTAAAACTATCAAGCTTTTACAATATGAAATTTTCTATTACTCACAGCAAATGCAAAAAGAGTAAGCAATACTCTTGCGTCGCAGAGCTAGCTATTTATATGTAATGCAACTTATCAGATTATTATTAAGGTATGAGGCATAAATATTTCCAGCTACAGAATAAGATTTCGTGAAATTTGCAGATGCATTAGCAAGAAAACTCTTTGCGGAACACTTTTACATGCTGGAATTGTTCAGATGATTAGCTTTGATTTTCCTAAGCTTAAAGCGTCAATTATGTTTGAGAATAAAATAAGATTTTGCTTGAATTGCAAATCATTGATGAAAAAGTATAGAGTGAATATTTATTATCAGAAAGAAAATTATAATAAAGGTTTATATTAGAAAAAGTATCAGTCAATATTCTCCTCGATGAGCTTACATAATCAGCCATAAAGGATTCTCGGCCACTTCTTTGCCAAAACTTTAGCAATGCGACTGATGTATAGAATTATTAAAGGAAAGTGAAGTAGAATAATATTGCTCAGCTCCATCTGTAATAAAGTTATGGGTACTTCGAAGATAAGCTCAAACATTGATAGTCAATTTTGTTGCAATATTCAGAAAAAGAATAGTTAATCCCTAACATAAGCCAGTTGAAATAAAGCGATGCTCCAGATTTAGTGATAGCATGAGCGGAAGTCAAATAATCACTGCAGTGTTCAGAATGAAATCTTCTGAAGAAGGAATTAATATCAATATAACCATAGTAATATCAATTTTAATTTATGTATGAGTGATATTAATGAATTAATTGTTTCTGAAAAGTTTGAATAGACTCAGAAGGTGCTGAAATATAAAGAAACGAAAGCTGAGAGCTCAAAAAAGATAAGATAGAAGAAGTTTAACATCCAAGACTCCAATAAAGCTACTGGAGTTTTACAATAGCTTTTATTTCAGATGCGCTGATTTTTGTGACAGATATTTAATAAGATGTCTCTCTCCGAATTGACTGGAGAGCAGCTTGCCGCTAGAACTAATTTAAATCTGCCGAATCCCGGTTTACTAGCTCAAGTTAAGCAACTCTGGTGATGTTTAGCACAGCCCAAATTTTCTTTAGGAACAATTTGCTGCTTCTTAAGATGAAATGAAGTGATGTTGGAAAGTGTAGTGGGACAATATCTATGCACAAAATTAGATTCATCGGGCAATTAACCTAATATTTGGACTTTTTATCCTCGGATGTGTTTTCCCCTTATGAGCTAAAAGTTTGCTAGAATTTTGATTTTAAATTCATTGTATGATAAAGCCTGAAAGAGCTAAGACTCCAAGGAAAGCAACCTATTCAGAACTTGAGAAACTGATTGAGTTGCAGTACTGGATGGGTGCTTAGGCAATCGAAAAATTTAGGTCTGTATGGGAAATAGGACACCGAAATATAAGATTCGAATTAAAAATAATTAAGTTAAAACTTTTGCAACTGATAATCCTGGAGTAACTTTGGCAAAAGAAGGATAAGCTGACAAAATGCTTGCTATTATCCTAATTGATTTGTGAGGGCTGCATCATCAATTTCTGGAAAGAGATTGCTATGCTGGGAAACTTTATAAGATGAGATAATTTTAATCTGAAAATAAAGCTCGTTTATACCACTGCCAAATGTAACAATGTAGAGGCGATTATAAATCCCATGACTGAAAATGTAGGATTGATTTCAATTGAGAGGTAAAAGGATTGATTGATTTGAAGACTGATCTAATTTTGATATAAAGGAAAGTTTTGAATTAATATCAGAAATTAAACTAAAGCTTTGATATATAAGAGTTGAATTAAGTTGATCTTATGATTGCTTTGTTTCTTGTTTATTTCATTAGATCTTACCAAAAAAGTAATTCTTTTTTTCAATTATATGCAAGCATTTGATTTTTATCATTTTTAGGGAGCTATTTCGAAATAAGATATATATCTAAATTCGTTTCCTAAATTCATTTATGTTAGAGTCTTTTTTAGCTGATCTTCAGGCTTTATCAAATGTGTTTGTGTTCTATTAAAATTATCAATATTTTTGTTTAATACTTTCGTATTAGCGTTATTTTTTAACAAACAGTGAAACACTCAAAGTTCTTGTGAAATTTGTTACTCACTAAATTTTATAATTTTTTTGGCCTTTAAAGTTTATTCCTACTGCGTAAAATCATTTTAATGATTTAATTTTACAAATTTCTTATTCGTGCAGTTTATATTTAATGGAGCTTCAGACTTTACAGACTCCTTTCTTCTGTGAAAATGTATATGATGAACTTTTCTAACTGCATTTTATCTATGCATCAAGATGAAGATTATGTTTCACGTGAAGATAGTGAGTGATAGAGATTTTGATGATAACTTTTTTGACTATGCAAGTAGCAGAATATTAGATTTTTCAAGCCAATTAGTTGAAAGAAATATGAGTGAGATAAATCTGTACAAATATCTTCAGATGCAAGAATACTGATGTGACAATTATTAGTGATGCAAAATGATATAGAATACAAAATAAATAATAATAAAAATAGGGAAGAAGAAATCAGGCTAAGTTATAAATTAAGTAAATGAATTTCAGAAGATATCGAAATTATAATATTGAGAAATATCAGAAAATTAAATATAAATTAGGTTTAAGTCTTACCAAGAAATTAAAATCTTATAAATTTAGAAGCAGAAGATCAGATTCGGAATTAAGAGATGGAGGGTCAGTGATTCACCATTTTATTGTATAATTCTCAAGGAAGAAGCATAATTGTGAAAAGCCTTTGTTTATCATCTTCTAATGAGAATTGCTTGAGGTATTTTGTAAATAGTCAATGATAAGTAAAGTTCAAATTATTGAAATACGAATTTTTAATTAAAGAAATATCTTTTCAGTTCTTAGGTCTTTGAGGAGCTTCTCGCATAGATAAAACTCAAGAATATATGGATCCTTTATAATAAATTGCACTCTTTTTTCTTTTAAAATGCACCGTTAAAGAACTAGGATTTCTATTAAATCTTGAGTTTAAAAGAAACTCTAATAGCAATATTGAGGCTTCAAAAAAGAAATAGAATCCATTTCTTAATTATAAGCTTCCTTTGATATTAATTCCAAAAATTAACAAAGTCATTTATCAAAAATTAAGTCACCAGAGATAAGTTTTCTTAATAATTATATTTTAATATATAAAATTCTAAGGCAATAGATAAATACAAAAGTTGGCCTTGGATATTACCTGAAGCATTTTTATTATATAGCAGCTTCATTTTGGCTTAAATAAAATATAAAATAAGAAAAAAGAAAAAAGAAAAAAGAAATCAACGCGGCTTGAGTAAGCAGAAAATGGTCATAATGAAATATAAGTAAAAGAAAATCAGAAAGATTCAGATGATTTGAAAAAATGAAAATTAATTAAATATGCGTTATTAAGGCCTCTCTATAATTCATAACTTGATATAAAAAAGGAGTATTCAATGAGTCCATAAGATTCGCTTTATTTAAATGCCAAATAATAAGCTTAAATTTTAGTTTAATTTTCCTTTTTAAGAAGTTGTTAAAATACTTAATCAAAACGCAAAGTTAAAGATAAAGCTTAGTTAAGTAAGGTTAAGATGAAGGCCAAAGCTGCACTTGAGCACATCATGACTGCACTGCTGTCATTGCCTTAGGATCCAGAAGTTGTAAATGATATGCTATTAAAAGGAGTTGTTGAGGTATAATCTATACAAGAAGGTCTTACTGGGGTAATTATTGCAAGCAGTGAAATAGCAAACATAAGGAGTTCCTGCGGTCAAACCTGAAATTGTAAGAGTTTCAGCGGTCGTAGCAACACTGGCTACATTTTCTGAAGGAACGTTTTCTGTAGTTGAATCTAATCCATTAGTAACTTACCATGCATAAGTAATGTGGCCAGTGAGGTCATTACTTGAGCAAGTAGCATATATTGTTCCAGCCTGTGAAGAAGCCGCACTGAAAGTCGCAGAGGTGTCAGTCATTGCGGTCTTTGATGGAGCAGTGGACCATGCTGGAGTTGTTCCAGTCGTAATAGCTGTTGATGTCCCCATGCTTGTTGAGGTCAATGATAATTGGCTAGAAAATTTCAGAAGTTGCCTGAGCCTGATTAGTATTGAGATTAGAAATCATGGCTGAAGAAGTATAGGTTGGATATCTGTTATTTGAAAGGACATTATAAGTAAATGCTGTTGTAGAGCTAGTACCAGAAGATGTTTGGAGTCTTCGGGATGTGCTTACGAAAGTGAGCCATGAAGGGTTGACGCCCATGTTTTTGCCTAAGACTTTAGCAATGCTGCTGCTTGAGGTTTGGGGAACAGATCCTGAGAAAGTGACAGCTGTGATATAGTATTGTGCTGCTGCGTCTGTAGTAAAGTTATAGGTACTTAGAGGATAGCAGCTGTATTGTTGGTCAATTTGGTGGCAATATAAGCAGAAAAAGTATAGCTGATTCTTGCCATTAGCCAATTCAAATCAATGGTTGCTCCAACCGTACTAATAAGCTGTGTAGAAGCCCAATAGTCACTGCAATGCTCTGAGTGGATTCTTTTGAAAAATGAATTAATATCAGTGTCCCCTTTAGTAGTATCAATATCAGTTTCTGTCTGATATTGGTAAGCTAATTGTTCCTGTAGAGTTTGAATAGATTTAGATGGTGTCACAAGATCAGAAACCAAAGCTAAAAGGCTAGAAAATGTGAGAACTGGAGAACCTTGACATCCAACTCCCCAATACAAAACTCCAGGAATTGTCGATGTGACTGAAACTTTAACTTCAGAAGCACTTACCTTGGTGACTAACAATCCTGGGGTTGCTGCCACAATGCTAGGATAAGTCGCTGAAACAATTGCTGTCTGCTTACTTGGTGCTGCAAAGGCAGCAGCGTCTGTCCCTGACAATGCATAGCTAATGCTTGGCTGTGTGGTTGTAGAGACTGCATAGGTTGAGCCAACATAAACTTGGAAATAAAGAGTATTGACATCAGGGCTAAAGGTAAGAGAAGTAGGGGTAATTGTGAATCCTGCGACTGAAAATGTTGGGGTAACTATTAATTGGGTAGCAGGGGCATTGGCAAGAGATACTTTGATTGGAATGCTGGTGTAGTATTGATAGAGTGTTGGCAAAGTGTCAACAGTAATAGTTACAGTGGACAAGGAGCTGCAAACTTCTATCATCATACTTGCTGGAGCCATATATAAAGGATTTTGAACTCCGTCTTGCAGTTTTTCTGTAGGTGTTCCCCAATCGATATAATAAATTCCGGCTGCTGCATTGCTTGATGCTGCTACTCTGAAATTAAATTGGCCAACTATCTGATAAACAGTGAAGCCATAGAAAGCTGACGTATACTTAAGGTTTCCACTATCAGGGTAATTTGCATTTGTAGTTGGGGTCAGCTTATATGACTTTGACTTCATAGGCCAGCTATTGCTATCAAGAATCGATACAGTGATATCAGTGCTTTGCTGACCAGGCAATAATCCAATTTTTGATGAGCTTTGGCTGGGAGAAATTGATTGCCCATTTCCTTGACCTATTGAATATCCAATATAAGCTGAGTTAAGGTTAGGCCAACTTTCTGCGTATATTTGGGTCTTGCTGTTTTGGTTAATAGCTATTGAAAACTTATTGCTGAAACTATCATATTTAGTAGATCCACTAAAAGTAGAATAATCAGTAACGTCCCATCCTGTCGTCCTTGATATGGCTGACTCAGGGTTGTAGAAGCCAGTCAGCTGCAGTTGGATTCTTGAGGTCGTTGCGGTGGCTGCTGCCATTGAGCTTGGGAAAGGAAGAGGAACATTGCTTCCTGAGATTGAACATGAGGTTGCAGAGCTTAAACTTATGCTTGTTGTGGTGCTGGTAGATGAGGATGATTCGTCATAGTAGACAGCCTTGCAAGGAACTGTGCTTCCATTTCTTAATTTGTTATTAAATTGTGATGGGAAATAGATGGAGATGATGTAGTCTGTAGTAAATGCGGTGGATGAAGAGAGGTAGAAATCAAATTGTATATGTAGCTGATTTTGTATATTAAATATGGAGGGTGTCTGTTGCTACCACCTGGCGAAGTCCAATAGCAGATTAAGAAACGACTATTCTGTAACTATTAGGTTAGAAATTAAGGAGATGGTAATGATTATCAAAAATTATATTTAAGATCATACTGAGATTTTATTCGAAAAATTAATTCGAGATCAAACTCAGACCGATAATATCAAAACATTAATATTTTATCAAAAACTATTGGATAATCTTCTATAAGGTTCAGCAGTCCTCAATCCTTCCATAAATTTTAAAGAAAGACAGAAATTTTGAATAAGTCATATTATAAGGCTCTGAGAGCAATTTGATCATCACTGAGACCTAATAGTTTCAGCCCCAGTTTGTAATTATTCCCATAGCTTCTTATAACATTTAGTGATTTGTCAGTTTTTACTGGATCAGTATTTGCAGGTTGGATTGTTGGGTTATTTTCTTTATAAACTTCAAAAGTTAATAAAGAAGCTCTTGCACCTGATTCCATATAAAATCCATATGCTCCATTTTGAAAACCATCAAATATTGTAGTATCTTCTAAGTCAAAGCTTTCTTTAGCAATTCCCCTATTTTTCTTTCTTCAAAATTGTTAGAATAAGATGCTGACTGGATCGAACAATAACAGAGGTAATGACTCTGTCATTAATCTCAAAGCTGGTAACCCCTATTTTTGCTTAATCCTATATCAATTCCTCCAAATTTAAGCCCAAACGACAGCTGATTTTGCTGAGACAACCCTTCTAGCTGGGCTAAAATAGTTAAATTTTCAACAAATAGTGCCGCATTTCGAAAAACGGATATATCAGGAATTGTTGTTATTTGTTTCCTTGATATTGAAAAGTGATTATTTTCAACCAAAAATTGATTATTTGAATTTTGATAAATATCTGCATGCCCATCAGAGTCAATTATTTCTAGAGCTAAAGGATCTATTTTTTGAAGTCTAAATAAGAGATTCGATTTTAAGTCTTCTGGCTTTCTTGCTAAATCTAAAATTTGGCTTTTATCTTTAATTCTCTTCATAAGGCATTTAGCAATAATCATTATCTCAACATTTTCTTGCTTTAGCTCTTCAATAAGACTTTTTGTGGTATCATTAGGATATGAAAATATCTCCATTATTTCCTCATCTGCCAATTCATTGTAAATAGATTTTTCTGCTATTTTCTTAAGGATTTCTTTTATAAGTAGCTGTTCTCCGTGCTTTCCCATAATTTTGGTTTCAGCTTTTGCATGATTTATTATTAAACTCAGCAAATCTGTACACTCATCAATTCTTATTTGTTTATTTATGATAATAAATGATATTGCATTGACAGAGATATCTTCTAAGTAGGCGTAAAGAATTCTAAATGAAGCTACCCTTTCAGATTTTATTTTTAAATGAGAAAACTCAGAATCAGCTAATAAAAACAATAAATTAATAGCTGAATTTTTAATAATTTGTAGTTCATCTTGATTGAGAGACTTTTTCGTTCTAAAATTGTTAATTGGTCTTAGAGAAAAATGATTGATGATATGGACCAAGATTCTTTCTCGTCAGTAATAGGTGAGTAAATATTGATACTATCTTGATTATCTTCTCTAATGATGCATCTTTCTATATTGCAGCCCTCTAATCTTACTTCAGCTAACTCAATAGGATCGCTTCTAAAAATATCTAGTTGCTCGGTTAGGATGGGCAAAGATTTAATTGCTCCTACTTGATGCATGAGAAGTGCTTTTCCTTCCTTTAAATTTTCTATAGCATTGCTTAAAAGCTTGATAATTGTGCTAAACACTTCAATTTTTCACTTATCTGAATTTATAAGCTCCTTTAAGAACACAATAGCTTCATAGCCAATTCGAAAGAGTTCTATTTTTGAGCTTCTTAGTCCATACCAGTACCCTATTTTTCCAATTCTTTTTAGTAAAAATTGGATAAAATCAAGGAATTTTCGAGAAAGCCGGAAATAAGGTTTGAGGTGAGTGCTGAGTAGAAATGATTGCTTTAAGAATGCGAGATCCAAGTGCAAAGTTAATTTTATAGAGTTAAAAGTAATTTTAATAAGTTTTTCAATATATTCCTCCCTAGCTAAAATGCTAAGAATAGAATTTGAACCAAGACATCCATAAATTGTCCATAAGAGAGAGGTCACATATTCATTTGAAGATTTGCTTTTTTTTGCAAATTTCTGAGCAACTTACCAGAAGATCATCATATTGTAGCAATGCGTCCTTTAATTCATTATAATAATCGCAATACTTAACTCCCCTTCTTCATTTTTGAAATCTGATGGACAGTCTTGACCTTTTACAATGCCTTTAATTTCAGCCTACCCAAAGAGACTCAAAAATGGGGAAAATGATTTTTCATGATTCCTAACCTGAATCTTGACAGAACATTTCTATAAATGGCCTCGATATTACAAAAATCATAAGATAAAGAAGCTTGATCATAATCCTCTGGAATTTGAGCCCATAGCTTAGAATTCTCCATATATGCCAAATCTTCTTAAGTCAATAAGATTTTGATTTCATAAATTGTATTGATATATTTGAAAAAAAAATTCCTTGATAATTTTTATAGGCATCTTGACTTAAAATGGATATGGATTTAGGATCAAGCCTTGAAATTTTAGCAGGCTTGAGGACTCCTTTCATTGCTGGATCAGCTTTTGCAATTAAAAATCCATTATCATTTCTTTTAACATGGATTCTTTCAAACACTCTGTTTCCTTGATAAACTGTCTAATTCACTCTTGCATAGGATTTTTCTTATATTTTTTACCAACATTTATTTTATTTATCCACAATTTACCAGAAACTACATCTCCTATTTTAATCCATGGAGAGCTTGACTCTAGTAATGATTGATCCCATTGAAGTTCACTAAAAATTGCATGCATAAATAAATCTTGAACAGCCTGTTTATCTGGAAAATCAGTTTGGCTTTCCTTCCCGATTGTATTGAATATTAAAAACTTGTAAGCAGCCCAGGCTGCTTTACAAAGTTTCTCTTTGAGAAGCTCTCTTGATTTCTTATTTTTTTATTTTATTTCCTAATAAATCATAATACGATTTATATTCGCAATCTAAGTTTTCATTAATATTCACTAAGAATTGATTCTTTGGGTTTTCTTGACCCTTTTTAATTAAAATATTTCAAATTTCCCCATTTTTTGTGAATTTTCCTAAATTTTCGTATCCTTCAATCTCTGCGATAGTGAATTGCAAATCCATTATTGTAAGGCCTCCTTTGCGCTCCAAAACTAAATAAAGATTTTGCTCTTCCTTTTCTTCTAACAAAACTTTTTCAAAAGTATCGACAACTTCAGCTTCTGGAATAATTTTCAATCCTGCAATGCATAGGTCTATAAGAAATTGCCTTGTTTCAACTTCTTCTCCAATATACCCTTTAGACCATTTTAATAAAAGATTAATCACAAGCGGAAATTGCTCCTCCAAGATCATGGAATAATCACAATCTTTCAAAGGAAAACACAATGCATCTAAAACAGTCAAGTAATGGGAGTATAAGCGCATGTCTATTACAGCTGTAGTAGATTTAAGCAACTCTTTTTGTAATAACCCATAAATGCTATAAAATGACTTCTGGACACATTTTAATAAGACAGGGTTAATTCCTTCAAGATTTTCCCAATAATGGATTTTCAAATTATTTTGTTTTAATGAGTCTGAAAAAGATCTTATTAAGACTGTTTCTTGCCAAGATGAAAGGCTTGCTGCTAAGCTTGAGAATCCAAGAGCTCTTGCAATGGCTTTTGTTTTTCTTTTTTCAAGAACATCAAGAATTTTTTCGATAGTTATAGAAATTTCAAATAAAGAAAGGAGAGCTTGGGAATGTTTCGTTATTTCTTTGGTATATTCTGAATCAGCTTTGCTATTAATTTCCTCTGAAGCCGTAATATTTTTGCATATATTGGAATTTAAGCTTTCTATATGTTTTGAATTAATTAATAAGGTACATTTAGCCACAATTTCTTTGGAAAATTCTTCAATAGTTAGCGGTGCAGCTCTTTTAAGCTTGCTTATATACTCTTCTGACCATTTTCTATATTTTAATATTTCGTTTATGATATATCTTATTTCTTGTCCAGAATTTGAAGGATCTTTAATAATTTTTTCGAAATTCTCTGAAAATCCAAAGAAATGAGCATAAACAGAGAAAATTGCTCTTGCTGCTTTATCAAATTCTGTTTTTCATTATAAAACTTTTCTTCATTTATCACAACTGCTTTTTAAGTACTTGCCAATTTTTCGCGATATCCTCATTTTCTTCAATAAAATCATTGATAAACTGATTATCTGGGTAATTTGAATCTCCACATTTCCCATATGAATCAATATATTCTTGTATTGTGGCCTCTTTTTGGGCATTGCATACAAACTTTTTGTCTGGGATGCTCTTTATAAACTGCCCCAGAGTTTTAGGATTAAGTTTTTCATAAATTCCTGGGACTTTGCAAACTGCCAATAAAATTTCTGGGATAGGAATTTGGGGCTTTAAAAATGCTAAAGCCTTATCTGGGATTCCATATTTTAGTAGTGGGCGCTTAAGAAAAGCTTTGACATCTTCATCTTCTTCATTTATTTCAAATTCTCCTGAAATTAATTTTGCACTAATTAACCCAGCCATAATTCCTACCCCATCTTTTATAGTCTATCGTCATTGCTTAATACGTATGCTTTGATAGCCTAAAAGTATCGTTGTATTATAGCGTGATAGAGAAATGGTCTATGATTAATTATCTTAGCATTTTATAAACTGAACTTTAATATAAATTCAGCCAACTCAAAAGAATTTATTTGGCAAATTTGAGCATACACTTTTCTAATTAATTGTCATAGGAAATCCAATATTCCTTTAGAAGAAAAATCTCTAGACATTGTGCTAATTAAGTAATTTTTGTAATCATTTTTTATGTGACTGAAAAGCAACTTTGAGTTGAAAATGCCTAATAAAAGATATAAAAAAGCTATAGAACGATTTCGCTTATAAATTAGAAAATTACCTATTTTATTTTGATCCCTTATGCATAAGCACTCATTATTGATCACTGAGCTTACCAGTATTTGCAAATTTACATATTCTTTTAGTAAATTTTCTTTGAAGAAATCTGATAAAAGTTCTGATTTATCTATTTAAAAAAATACCTTTAAATTTAATCTCATTTTATTAAATTTGTGCAAAATGAGAGTATTCGAAAATTTTAAAGGTAAAAACTTCAAATCATCTTAAGTGATTTTATTTTTCGATTTATTTCACAAGCATAATCTATGAAGCCTAAAAAATGATCAGGTTTAAAATGTTATTCATGCAAAGATGAAAATGAACTATGTGCCTAAGAGCTTAATCAAAAATAAATTGACTTAGAAGCAGAGTGCTAAGGCAAAATGGCCTATTCTAATCCTTAAAAGTAGGGCATTGAAATCAAGGAACTAAGAAAAAGAAATAACATAAAATATAAGACTTAATTAAAAACATTGCAGATTGCTTTTTTACTTTCTGATAAAGAATGATAAATCCTTTTTAAATATTGAAATCAAGGAAAAATCCCTATTTAAATCTAAAAGATAAATACAAAAAGTGGGTTGGAATGATTCCCGAAACATTTTTAATTATATGAACACTTTATTCCTACTTAAATAAAACTGATAATCTAAAAAAAAAAATTGTAAGAGAACTAACAAAAGATAAAAGTATGGCTTAACTAAACAAAAAATAAGTCATAATAAAGAAAAATCGAAGGAACTCAAGAATCTTAAAGAATATTGGCAGTAAATTAAAAAATGGACTAGTTTAGACTCTCTGCAATACCTAATTAGGAACTAAAAATCTATCAAATTAGCCATAATATTATCTCTTTATTTAAATGCCAAAATAGGCTAAAATTTTAGTTGAATTTTTCTTTTTAAGAAGTTATTAAATAAATTGATTAGAGGCAAAGTTAAAGATAAAGCTTAGTTAAGTAAGGTTAAGATGAAGGCCAAAGCTGCACTTGCGCCGATCATGACTGCACTGCTGTCAGTGCCTGAGGATCCTGAAGTTGTAAATGATATACTACTCAAAGGAGTTGTTGAGGTATAATCAATGCAAGTAGGTGTTACTGGGTAACTATTGCAAGCAGTGAAAT